>KN818325.1:24285-57074 GCA_000827485.1 Amanita muscaria Koide BX008
AGACAGCGCTGTCCCTGATATTGGGCCGCTAGATTCCAAAGCAGAATACTTGCGCTTGGAGCTGGGAACGCTGGAAGTATTGGAGGGGATAATACTGACTGGGGATGGCAACAAACGTAAACCAGAATATCGTTGGGCCATTGGGGCGACAAGGAGGGAAGGTAGCAAAGATTCCATGTGGGAAGTAGAAGGTACAACACTGGAAGGAGAGGGGGGTGGAAAAGGTCCAGGTCCCAGGGCGGAATCGGCGTTAATCGATGTGATCGTGGCACGATCATCACCAGTCTCGTTCTCATTGCTGTCTTTGCCGCTCTTGTGAGAGGAGCTGGAAGAGCTGTTTGGGGGGAAGACCATGGAAGAACCATGAAGATGGTGAGCGCGCAGGCCCCTGGCCTTGGACGGTGCAAATATCGCAAAATCGTCAAAATGGGCCCATCCTCTGTTGCGAAATGGGGCAGCTTTGGGATGTTTCTTCATCTTTGTCAGTGGCTTGAAAGTAGTGAGTTATTGCTACGAACCTGCACGTATTCCTGCCACACAAGTCTGCCTTCTGGCTGAATATCGGCTCCTCGCTCATGATCCCACGAAAATCCAGACTGATTCGCGAGACGGCTAACCACCTCAAACGTAGCCTTTAGCTGGAACGATGCTGTTAAAAACACACAGCAACTGACAAAAAAAGAGGACAGTACTACATTTTGCCATTTGCTCTTGCAAGCAGACCAGGTCTTAGGCGATCGCTTTGAAAGTTCAACAGCGGCAGCCTGCCAGGTTGCTTTCTTGAAGTTCCACCCATCGCCTGCCTCTGATTTATGCTCTTTCATGAAATTGATGAGACTCTTCTCATCTTCCATAGTCCAGACAGCACGGCCTGGTTTGGCGGAAGGAGTTGGTGTTGGTGTTCCTATCGCAGGCATTGCTAATGGTGGGGGCATGGCAGAAAACGGCGGATAAAATGTCGGCTGGTACCCGTACATTGGTGGTGGCATCGACATTGGTGGTGGCATCACAGGGTTGTTGGGCGGCGGCAGTTGAGTCGTATCTTGTTGCATCGTGGTGGACCGTGGTATACAGGAATGGTGCCGAATCCGGCACAGCTCGGCATGTTCATTGTTTTGGCTGCTCAACAGTTCCCGGATAGGCTCTTATGGATGATGGTTTGTGCTAATATAACCGTTACTTTATACATCGAAATGGCCGTATTGCCTGGTAGATGGAAGGCGGTGCACTCGTCACAAGGCAAGAGATCCCAAGCAGAAACGAAATTTGGCCGTTGAAGAAGTTTGTCCTGGAGATCCAGTAGAGGTTGCGTCACCTCCTGCCATTCGTTGACAGGCAGCTCAATCTTCGGTGGATAGTCTTTTATTATTGACCTAAACCTTGGCGTAAAATGGGGGGCATGATGGCTGGACAACTGTTGAGCATCGCCCATAATTCAACGTAATGGAACGGACATACGGATTAGGCTGTTCGATCACGGCAGAAGCATATCGGACAAGTGAATCTACAAACACCTCCAAGTATCCCTTTATTCCGCTTTGTTTACCGATATGATATTGACCTGAGCGAGACGAGTCGTTCAGAAAATCGAGAAATGATTTATGATGAAGATCGATTCCGGGCTCGAACTTGAGTAGTGAGTGCATTCTGTGTAGATTGGCATGCAACTCCTCCTCAGAGACGTGCATGAGCACCGCATCGTCTTTGTATAGCTCACCGTAGTCGCTTGGCACGGAAATGCGGGCAAGTAATAAAGCGAGATAGCCCTTCAAGAATTCTTGATCCGGTACCCGTCTAAGGATTTCCAAAAATAATTGATCCAATATTGCAAACGGAGACATCGTCTTTGGCGGTTTCATGTTCAGAAAAATTTCAAGTTGAGTTTTGGCGAGGCAATATGGGTCACCGATGAATCTGATAATCAGCGAGGCAAATATGAAATTGCCGGATGACTTGTATACGATATCGTTAATAATTTCCTTGCCTGGTCATGCCGGATCGAGGCCCTGCTCGGATGCGATGCGGGAGAATTCATTTACAAGGTATTTCTCGATGTCCCGGTTTGCATCATCAAGATCAGCCAGATCGATGGCGAGGATGGGGGTTTGAAAACGACGGATAGTCCGTTCTATGTGAACCTCTCGCCGGCTGACGATGAGAAAGCGGAGTGGGAAGCGATCGTCCTTTGACTGCGTCACCAATGACTTTGAGAAATTGTCGCTGAAGATTCTCGTCGGTGCATTCATCGACCCCGTCAATGATGATTACTGGAGCCAAGTCATGATATTTCTTGATGATGTCAACGATGACGGCAGGAGCCAACTGCTGAGTGGCATCGTTACTTAAGGCCTGGAAAGGCCGAACGAGAAGCTGCTTGAACTGCGTTTCAATGTTTGTCCTCGGGAGATTCCACCCAGCACCATGGCCGAACGGTTGCAAACACCCGCATACACCAAGAAATCTGCCGTACCGAGGTTGGCGCGAGGTTGCATCCATCTGCATCCAGCCAGCGCCAAGACTGAATGGTTGCAAGCACTCAGAAACCTCTGAGTCCATTCGGCCGTTTTGTAGATGAACGTCAGGTAAACTGATCATATCGCTCATATCCTTGGCAGCTGGCACTGCCTTAACTAACCCTTGACCAGGACAACTATACCGCTTCACGATCAACCTCCTAATAGCCTGTGCCGACTGCAGAGAGAATGAAGGGGTATCACAGTTAATGGGACGTGCTAAAAGGGTACATGAGAAATTGTGGGGAGCCAAGGATAAGGCTTGTCTAGACAAACGACCTATTTTCGGACATTACGCTTTCATGGTTATTGGCACAAACTTCTTCCTAGATCTGAGAGGACGGAACCCAACGCTCCAAAACAGGTCCGGTCTTGGAGTGACGGTTCTACGTGTCCGACCCTATCCCATCCTTCTATATCCTTCACAACTTCGTCAATGGTCGGACGGCACGCTGAGTCTTTGGCACAACAGCGCTGGATGAGCTGCCACGCATTCTCGGGGATTTCAGATGGGCGCTTTGGTCTTCTAGAACCGGAATAATCTGGCCAGGTGTCAGGGAAGGCGTACAGCTGTCAATGCGTAAATTGAAGTAGAAATTTGGACAAGAGACAACGGCTGTACCTCGTAGCAGATACCCCCAAAAGAAAATATATTACGGCAAGGTGAGAACTGTTCTTCACATTCTTTGTCTAAGAGCGATTGGGAAGTCGAACACAAGCAACGAATTGTTGGGCAAAGATCCGAGTCCAAAACGACATTGAGCTGAAAAAGATGCAGCCACGGTAGAGTATATTACAAACGTGCCAACGTACTGAACGAAACCGATAATCAAGGACAACACCCATTGAATGGAGATATTGAATAGCTTTCGCTAGCCGGAACATCTGTGAAACCGTTTAAACAATACCTGTCTAGTTAATCTCCAGACTTACGATTTGTATTTTTGTCACAGAACTTGGGCTTCGTTGCGATAGGTACCTTGCCAAATCGTTCGCATGTGCACCGGTCCTGACCCTGAAGGAGACATGGGGGGATTTTGCTTCATTTACCCCCAACACCGGATTGATATAGCGATGGTCCAGGATCCTGCTTGCAAATAGGATCTGAGACAATATCTTTGGGACATGCGCTCTGAACTACTTCGCAAGATGCAAGGAATTGTAACCACTCACTTCTATATGAATTGTTCTAGTATCTGCCAACGTGTAGTGATACGGTTTATCATTTCCATTCAAAAAGTAGGACAGAGGAACAATTGGTACCCTGGCAAAAATTCTTAATGCCAGAAAGCTAGCTTTGTGCCATGCGTCCGGATGAAGCGCGTTTTTCGCATGAACCACCTGAATTGATCGTAAGTCTCTGCCATTGATAAAAGTTTAATAGATTACATACATAATCAAGAAGATCGACCAGCTTCTGCGCATCTGATAGGGAGCGCACCCTCATCACTGTCTCAGCATAATCAAAGCGCAGGACGGCGCTCATGAGATTAATTACCTCCTTGTTGGGTGACCAGTGTTCCTACGTGCACATTTAGCATATTCGCTATTCGACGTATTAGTGGCATACCATTGTTTCTGGAAGATGAGCGAACAATGACATGAGAATGCTATCCAAGTCTTTACCGTTCTTATTCTTCGCCGTTTTATCTGTGATCGAAGAGATGACACCCCTGCGTTTTCGTAAATTTCTGATCGACACCTCTCCAACGGAAGCAGCATCAGGATCAAATCCTAGATGTAGACCTAGATGTAGCAGTTCCCGCAGTAGATGGAACGCGGTGCACTGATCACAGGGAAAGAGATCCCGAGCAGAAGCGAAATTTGGCAGTTGAAGAAGTTTGTCCTGGAGATCCAGTAGAGGTTGCGTCACCTCCTGCCATTCGTTGACAGGCAGCTCAATCTTCGGTGGATAGTCTTTTATCATCGTTCTAAACCTCGGCGCAAAGCGGGGGGCATTATGGCTGGACAACTATTAAGCATCGTTCATACTTCAATGGAACAGACATACGGATTAGGCTGCTCGATCACGGCAGAAACGTATCGAACAAGCGAATCCACAAACACCTCCAAGTATCCCCTAATTCCACTTTGTTTACCGATATGATAGTGACCTGAGCGACACGAGTCGTGCAAAAAATCGAGAAATGATCGATGATGGATGCCGATGATGGACTCGGATTTGAGTAGTGAGCGCATTCTGCGTAGATTGACACGCAACTCTTGCTCAGAAACGTGCATGAGCACTGCATCGTCTTGGTATAGGGCATCGTAGTCGCTTGATACGGAGATGCGGGCAAGTAATAAAGTGAGATATCTCTTCAAGAACTCCTGGTCCGGTACCCGTCTAAGGATTTCCAAGAATAATTGATCCAATATTGCAAACGGAGACGTCGTCTTTGGCGGTTTCATGTTCAGCACAATTTCAAGTTGAGTTTTGGCGAAGAGATATGGGTCACCGACGAATCTGATAACAAGAGCGGCAAATATGAAATTGCCGGATGACTTGTATACGATATCATTAATGATTTCTTGGCCTGGCCATTTCGAATCGAGGTCCTGCTCGGATGCGATGCGGGAGAATTTATCCACAAGGTATTTCTCGATGTCTCGGTTCGCATCATCGAGATCAGCCAGATCGATGGTGAGAACCGGGGTTTGAAAATGATGGATAGTCTGTTCTATATGAACCTCTGGCCGGCTGACGATGAGAAAGCGTAGTGGGAAGCGATCGTCCGTGACTGCGTCACCGATGACTTTGAGAAATTGTCGCTGAATATCCTCGTCGGAGCATTCATCGACCCCGTCGATGATGATGACCGGAGCCAACTCTTGATATTTCTTGACGATATTTCTGATAGCGTGAACGGCAGGAGCCAACTGCTGAGTGGCATCGTCACCTAACGCCCGGAAATACGTAACGAGAAGCTGCTCGAATTGCGTTTCAACGCCTGTCCTAGGGAGATCAGGACGTTCGGATAGAGAATGAGCAACGTGATCCCTAATTTCGGGCATTGACAACGCAAGTTGGTAGGCCAATGTCGTGAAGAGCCGTTTGCCATCATTCCGATCAACATCCGACCTAAAGAAGAAGAAGGTGCCAGCTACTTTTGGTCGGGAATATGAGCGAGCGATAGTCTGTGCTATTGCGGATTTTCCAGCGCCAGCTGGACCATAGAGCCAGAAAATGCGCTCGGTCGAGTTGGGGTCGTCAAACCAGTCTTCCAGCCGCTTCAAAACGTTTTGACGTGTCCCAGGATGACATTGACGATCAGGATCTTGAGCGGAGGAGTCAAATTGGGCGTCGTATGAGACGAATCCGTTCAAATAGTGCAAGCCTTCACGAACAAAATCAGTACGAACAATTGAGAAAGCACAGACTTGGACCCACCGGCATCATCTGTTCCTCCTCCATAAACATTGGTTACACTGCCGATGTTCTGATTGTGAAAGTTAGGGTTGCCACTGATATTTACGCCCTGGGCGCTTTGGAAAAAAGCATTGCTCTGCATGACATCGGGAGTGCAACTGGCCGGCGTGGGATGCGTTGCGTGCGAGTCATTTGTCACGGTATTCTGACCGCACTACAACCACATTGTCCTGATAAGGTGTATGATTCAAGTTGTAAGCACACATGAGCAAATCAGAATAAGGTCCGTTCCTGGGAAACTTCTCGGCCGACATGTGGATGGCAAGTACCAAGTATGGAATTACGGTGATGGTTGACCGTAACGTCAGGTAAACTGCTGGTAAACTGATCATATCGATCATATTGCTGTGCCTTAACTGAATTTTGACCAGGACAGCCATACTGCTTCACGATCAACCTCCTAATTGTCAGCGCCCACGGAAAGGACGGAAGGTAATCATGGTACGTGCTAAAAATGCAACAGACTGATGTGATCACTCTGCAGAGGCCAGACTTGTGGCTTCTGCTTGTGGGCGTGATATCCTGTGATGGTTCTTCAGCGGGCCGAATATGATGAAGTTCTAAAATTCCCGTGAATGTGCCGAGGTACGGTTATAATTGTCGTCTGCAATCTTTTTTACCCCTTCTTCCCAGTCTTTCTGGTGGTGGTCGTTCCCTTTCCCTTGTTCCCTCTTCCTTCCTCCTCTCCCTTCCTCCTCTTCCCCGTTCCCTCCCCTAGTGCCCTTTGTCACTGCGTGAAGAATGACCTCACGATACTTCAAACCAGCCACATTCCTCCAAACTATATTTATACTCGCCCTGACCCTTGGAGTGCAAGTCAAAGCGGCGTATTCCCCTGTTCGGTCATATCAGGGAAGCACCTTCTTTGACAAATGGGATTTTTATGGCGACGTTGATAATACGACTTGGGGTAAGTGAACATCCCGCTGCTGATGACGAGTACCTGATGGCGGTGGATAGGAAACGTGACGTACCTTACACGCGAAGCGGCGGCGTCCACTAACCTAGCCTACATCAATTCGGCGGGAAATGCGATTATGAAAGTGGATAATACGACGACCATTGCGCCTGCGGCGCTGGTTCACAGGAATTCGGTAAGTTTGTCGGTTCCATAAGTATTATGAAATGATGCTTCTTTATTAACCATTGAGCCGACTAGATCCGAATCACGTCGCAAGATACGTACGGTACCGGGAACATTATCATCATCGATGCGCTTCACATACCTTATGGTTGTTCTGTGCGTCTTCTCTCAGGCTCGCCTGCATGTTTCATGTTCCTCATTCTACCCCGACAGGTCTGGCCGTCCTTCTGGATGTTCGGCATAGGGCCAATGCCCCAGGGCGGTGAAATCGACGTTATCGAAGCCATCAACGACATGTCGAACAATCAATACGCTCTACACACCGCAGGCAGCTGTAGCCACGTGGGAAACAACAACCAGACAGGTAATACACTGAGCACGGATTGCTCGCAGGGTAGTGGATGTACCGTGGCGGAAAATAAACCCAACAGTTTCGGTGCTGGGTTCGGACAGGCGGGTGGAGGTGTGTTCGCGACGCAGATAGATGTCAGTGGCGTGTATTTTTGGTTTTGGAATGTGAGTGTTTTTTTCCCTCTCTCTCTCTTTTTCGTGGCTGAGGATGGCGGCTGGATAAGCGCCCCGATATCCCAGCTGACATCAAATCTGCTACATCAACATCGACGATTGATCCGTCTAATTGGGGGATACCTAGTGCTTCGTATCCACTGGCGTGTAACTATTCGCAGAACTTTGCGCCTCAACAGTTGGTGTTTACTACTACACTGTGTGGTGTCTGGTACGTTCATTTTTATTCTCCGTAAGCGGGTCTTCTTACGTTCCTTGCTCGCACAAAATAGGGCCGGTGTACCTGGCATATACCAGGCCACATGTCCCGGGGGAGGCTCAGGACCCGACTCTTGCGTGAGTATTCTTTCCCTACCGTTCCCTTCTCACTCACTGAACGTTCGTCTCCCTTATCTAGGCCACAGAAAACGTCATAGGCCCCGGAAGTCCAAAGTTCGACAACGCATACTGGGAAGTCGCCTACGTGAAAACCTACATCGCTGCTGGTTCACAACCTGGTGCTCCTTCTGCTTCTGGAGCTGTTGCGTCGATTCCGTCGAGCTCTTCGTCGCCTTTGGCAACTGGGTCTGCTTCCGGCTCCTCCGGGTCATCGGGATCGTCTTCGCCAAATGCGGGTGTACGTATGAAGACGGGATATGAAATGGTGTTGGGAATGTTGACTGGTGCGGTATTAATGGGTATGGTGCTTTGAGTTTTTCTCTTTCTGTCGCTACTGGACATTGGGCTTCGAGTTACTTATATTAACCAAGGACATTCTATAATTTATGCGGACATCTTTTGTTGGGTATGTCGTAGATTTAGAAAAAGAAGACGTGTATGTATGTATGTATCACAAATTGTGTGATGTGCATCATAGGGTATACAATGTGTGAGCCAGCAATACCCATTATCATCTAGCAACAGGTAGAATCCTACATTTTTCGAAGATGAGAACTACCAAAAACATCCGTAGCGCGAGCATATCCATTCTCACCAACTTCACACTTGCGATTTCGAAAACCCCGTCAAGACCTTCCACGATCATCTTGAAGGGGCTGTCGTTTCCACAAGCAGTTTCGCAATGTTTGGAGTTCGGAACAGATATGTTTTTGGGATGAAGCAGCTTGAGTGCCCAGTTCGCTGACCTTATTTACATGTAAGCAACCGAGAGAGTGAAGTGGCCATGTATACCTTGCTCTCTTTGCAGATATGCCTCCTACTCTCAGAAAAATCAATGAGGTAGAACCCACCTTCGCGAGTACGCGCAATATTGCGGGGTTCAAGGTCTTCATGAACTATCCCAATACGATGAAGGTCCTGTACCAACTTGTATATTTGAGATCTGCAGGAAATCATGATCGTCAATGAGAGCAATTGTTTCGGCATGATTGCTACTGCTTACCGCTCAGGATCGCTAAGTTCTCCCCACTCATCCAGAACGCCATCACATAAATCGAGGATGAGAACGTCCACACCGTCGCCTTTGAATGCACCATAGCAGCGAGGAGCGATACGATCGTCTAGTTGACTAGATTGGTATGCCTTCTCCAAGGTAAGGTAGATCTTAAACTCATTACGGAGTCGTTGTCGGTTGTCTGCGTCAGCATGGCGTAGCACCTCGACGATCTTGGCGATGAACAAGTCAACGCTGTCATCAAAGCGACATTGCCAGACATTGCCAGTCGACCCAAACCCTACAAAGCGTGTCAGCCACAGGCGCCGTTTCCCGTTATCGGCGCACTGCGGAAGGGCGAGTATATTGTTCGAGAAGGGGCGGAGACGCATCCAAACTTGGAAGGATTCAGGCGAGTTTGGGGAGGAGGAGGAGATCTAAGAGTAAATTAGCAAAGCAAATGACAGGTGACAGGAGGCATGGACAAACCATTAGCCCGGACTCGGCAGTATTCGGAGGATCGTTCGCCATTTCTTCTTCTGAAGTAGGCGAATACTCTGAACCATCATAGATGTCATGTTCAGGTGAAGGACCCTCAACAATAGTATCAAATGCCATATGTGGATTGAATTCGCTAGGCTGGACAGAAACCTTTTTGACAACGGACAAGATGCTCCGAGGAGTGCTCGAAAGGGCACCGATGAGTCTTCAATGTTGATCATTGGCGAGTAGGCAAGAAAAGGGTGGACATCGTCCCTCACAAGGCGGCACACGATCCAGTAATTGTGGCAGGTAAGAAAGAGCCATTCCATTTGTCTTAGACCCAAATACAATGCAGCCTACATGTATTTCTTCAACGCGTTGTAGATGACGAAAGCAGCATACTCACGTTCACAAGAATTTTCGGCACCAAAGTTTGACGGCGAGCCCACGTCAACTCGATGCCGCGCGGCGGTAACAACTCACCAACTCTCTTCATGACCGATGGGGATTTTGCCTCGACGAGAACCTCGTCCTCGTGGTTCACTTGTAAAACGTAGTCAACCTTGGAGCTCCCTCCGTCCGCCACCTGTTCCAAAATGTTCTGGAAGTGGTATCCACCATATACCCACAAGCAGGGCGTTAAAGCTTGTAGGACGCCTTTGTCCAACAACCTCCGACTCTGTTCCAAAGATCAGCCCGAATTGCTGGGCCTGCTAAAACACTTACAAAGACTTCGCTTGGATTCTGTCTCCAATCGTCGTCCTCGAAGCCAAGCGGATTGAACTGTATCCGAGGTGAAAACCGCGCTAGGAGATGATTTTCGGCATCCGCTGCCAAAAGCGTGTCTCCGAGGATGTTCTCGAGAGTACTGCAAAGTTTCTGAACAAGGGTATTGTCTCGCACAGCGTGGTAGGGTTTCCACTCCCTCTTGAGCGATGCGACTTCAATGAGAGATATGTCTGTGGTTTTGACAGATCGATCGAGTATGATCAGGTTGAGGGGATGGAAACTTCGCACCACTAGGAAATCGTGCAGGTTGGACATGGTGAATCATCGAGAGTGGCGACCTGTGCTCTCCCACGCTTTTTGCAACTCATTGACCGAAAAACAGGAACTGACACATCTCCGTTGTGAGTTATCCGATGTTTTAGCTCGGCCCGAGGTCCCGAGCAGTTTCTAGTTTTGGAATCTTTGCCGTCCGCCAACTGTTCAGTGGGACATACACCATTCATGAGCTCAAATTCCAAAACATCACCTCTGCCGACTTCCAACTTTCTCGAGTACCACCGACCTAGACTACGGGTCAACCGAAAGCATATACCTACCTTGACACGACAATCTAAACAGTAAGTACGCCACCCTTCTCCCCAACGTGAGTTCAACACGCAACGCACAGATGCCTACACAACCTCGCGTCGTATCACACTCCCAAACTCCCGCTCCCGCTCCCTCGGTCAAGATGTGCTGCCGTTCTCGTGGCGCTGTTCGTAGGGCGTGCAGGAGACGTATATGTTTTGCTTAGTCGGTAGGTCAGTTTCGCTGGCGTTACCTACTCCTTTCCGCTTTCTTGCTTCTTTCAATGCCGAAATCCTCGAATGCTGAAGCTTTTTTTGAACTACATAGGCGATCCGCGACGTTGAGAACGTACGCAGGTGATACGTCCTTGCCGGGTGGAAAGGTTGATCCTGGGGATAAAAGTTTTGAAGACACAGCGGTGGGTGTTCCATATCTCTATCCTTGGTTAAAAGACGACTCATGTTTTGTAGCGTCGGGAAGCATTCGAGGAGGTTCGTACCCCACAACACTCCACATCAACTTTCATCAACTGCACTCCTAGATTGGACTGCCGAGAGATAGACGTAAAGTGCCCTTGTTGTGCATTTTAGAACCGTTCATAGCATCAAACGATCTCATCGTAACCCCGTGCGTTCCCAGTATCATCATACACATCGCACTTTCTAACTTGACCTACCAGGGTTGTCGTTCTCATTCTCGACCTCACATCCCGAGTACGTCAAGTCCCTCTATTGATTAAAATCCCATAACTGACCACAGTTCCTATTTTTAGCCAATCCTCAACACAGCAGAAGTCACATCCCTATTCTCACATCCGCTATCTTCATTTCTGGACGAAACGCCACCATTTCCACACGAGCCCGAGAGTTTAGAAGTACCCTATCACACAAGCCAGGAATGGGAAATTGAAGGACCCCAAAGTGTATCATGGCGTATTCGGGGTCATAGGTTTCTTACTGGTAGAGAAGCCGGGGGTATCAAACCTGTTATTGGTTTGACTGCGTGAGTGGCAGCTGATAGGGCAACATTTGAGGCATTTGATAACTGATGTGTTCGCATCACAGGGCCATTCTTATCAGAGTGGCTGAGGTTGCGTTTAGTCGACCACCGAGTTTCGAACTCCGTGCTCCTGGTGAACCGACGATGGTTCAGAGGCTGGCGTGGGCGATGGTCACAAGACCGGTTTATCGACGTGCGTTTGAAGAGGAGGGCATGGGCGTTGATTGGGATTTGGTGCGTTGGTTGGCAAACGGTGAGCGTGAGGGAGAAGGAGAAGGAGAGAAGGGTAAGTTGACTACGGGTATCAAAGAGGGTGCCAAAGGTAGAGCCGATACACGTAAAAACGGGTCGTGGAAGGCGTGGCCTTGGATTCCAAGGACTATTAGAAGCAAATTATAGTGAACTACCTCGGGTAGTTATCGTACGCGTTGTTTACTATGCACATATTCTGTACGTAGAGGACAATAGCAAGTCTCTGTTAGTATATCGGTTAGTACACGCGCCTGTCAGTGTATAACAAGCTGTGCGCGCGAAAGCGGGGTTCGACTCCCCGACAGAGAGCATATTTTTTTTTTCCTTATCCATTCAACAAATCTTCTTATCAACCGCTATCAACGGAGTGTCATGACACCGAGTGATTGTGACGTCATAACACTGCGGCTTGGATTGCCGAAGGTCACCGTATTTATTCAATGAGCAGGTGGTGCTTTGTTCTTCTATCAGATGTAGTTCACCTGGTTTCTCAACAGCTCACGGTATCTGCCCATGTGAGGTTATCTGACACTAGTTGACACGTCAGCGCGGCAGCCTTGTTCAAAACTGGACCACTCTGTCAACACGTGAATATAGAATCAACTCACAATCCTGTGGGGCGACCATCTTTCTCCACCCACATCAGTTACTTAATCACCCTCATTTTTTTTATATAGAACTGCCGTTGTAGGTAAACGCGGGCCTTCTCGCGCACTGCCTGACAAAAACGTCATAATCACACGACGAACTTGCACGGTTTTTGAACCCGGGACATCCCTCTTTACTGTCTTTTCTCCCTTCCTTCCTTGTCCCTCGTCCCAACTGTCCGCGACATCCCATCTGCTTTGTTGTTGGTTCGGCTTTTGCTTATCGCTTTCACTATGACAAGGCCCGACTCGAACGCTTCAAAGCACCCTCAGTGTCAGCCGCAACCCTCCTCTACTGTCCCTCCCAGCACAAGCGAGATACTCCGAGACCGGGTATACATCGGAAAGTAAGTCTTACCCCAAACCCGGTGTGTATTGCTCTAACTATAGACACACATTTTTACACCAGTTTATCCGCCGCGCTATCCAAATCTCACTGTCGGTCGATCGGGACGACACACGTCTTGTCCGTGTGTCCTGATTATCCATCTACTCCAACAGAGTCGAACGCTTCCGAATCGGATTTGGAGACACGCCATTTGACGATAGCAGTACACGACTCGGAATATGAAGATTTGTTGATTCACCTCCCTCGTGCTTGTCGGTTCATAGAGTCCGCGGTCTCCGGTGGAGGTAAAGTCCTCGTGCATTGTGTCATGGGAATATCACGGAGTGCCACCGTTGTGGCGGCCTATCGTACGTGTTACACTGTTCTTCCGCGCGAAATGAAGTGGGACCTAATCTTATCTCTGTCGCTATTGTTGTTGTTTTTAGTCATGAAGTCGAAAGGAATGGACGCGGTCACTGCTATCAGGTACATCAAACAAAGTGAGCTTCCATTTTGACATTTTCACACTTTTCCCGTGCGTTCCGTATCGTCCGAGGCTTATCGGCTAATGGGTGAATCCAGAAAGACCGCAAATCTATCCAAACTATGGGTTCGTCACACAGCTGATAGCGTTCGCCGCATGCCAGTACGATCCATCTCCGACAAACACAGTCTACCGAGCATGGAAAAAGACCCAAAAGCAACGGATGACAGTCTATCTCAACAACATTGCAGATACCACGACTATTATTCGGGACAAGTTGCTGTTGAGCAGCTGTTTTCCTGAAGACCCGCTTCAAGCCGAATGGCTGGTGCATGACTTGGGCGTGACGCATCTTCTTACGATCTCGCCTGCAAAGATACCATCTACGATACCCGGTTCCTCGAATCTTGCAAAATATCATCATATTTCACTGCTGGAGAGAAATAAGGAAGATCTGCTTGTTGCGCTGCCTGACGCGTGCAGGTTCATCCGTCAGGGTATAGATAATGGGGGGACGGTTTTGGTTCATTGTTTGGTAGAGTCGAAAGCTTGTGTTGTGGCCTGTGCTTCTCGTAGGTGGGCTCCTTGAGCGTAAAAGCCAACCGCTGATGCCTTCGTTCTAGTGATGGACATGAAAAGTCTATCACCAGAAGCTGCATTAGGAGTTTTACAAGACGGTAAGAACCCGTCAAAATCGCCGAAAGAGGCTTTCCGTCTGACTCTTGTTATCTTAGCACTACCTCTGTTCAACGCCACACGAAACCTTTCTCGTCAGCTCGAACTATTCGCCGTTTGTGGACATAAACCAACTCGGGACCACTACCTCGTCCAAAGCTGGATTAAATCCCAAGACCACGCTTACTTTTCTACCCCTACCTCCACCTCTACTTCCTCTAGTTCACCTTCGTCCGCCGCCTCGTCTCCTGGTCCTTCAACGCCTCCATCATCCCTGTCGTCTCGCACGTCTTCCGCGTCCAGCTACATGGGCGCAGGGCGACCTGCGAAAACGCATATATCAAAAGCTCGGGATAGTCGGTACCATGAGAGTCTGGCTGCGAGAGCGATGGAGCTCCTTGTGGATAGCGATGATGAGGCGAGGTTTGATCTGGGTGCGTTTGGAAAGGCGTTGGTGGCTATTCAGGAGAGCAAAGTGAGAGAGTATGAGTGATGGCGTGAGTCTTGTTGTTTTGTCATTGCGATTCCGGCCTTTGCTTGCATCTTAGCATCATGATTTTTTTTTCGCTGTACCAGCAGTTCGGTCACTGTCATATCTCAGATCCCCGCTCCCTTACATACTTCAATTGTGAACTCTGGGACATTATCCTAGCTACTTCCAATGACTTTGAGCTGCATTTCGTGTGTTGTATGTAAAAAAGATAATTTTCGGTACGGCTTGCTGAGATCCCGTGCAGTGACAACTTGTGACTGGCTGGCTGCTGCAGTGATGCCGCAGATGTATGTAAGTATCCTTGGTGACTATCCTCATCTTATCGCACGTCCGACACTGATATCCCGGACACAGGACAAGAGCAACAACAACTTCATCTTACTTAGTATCCAACTGTCTACAGTACTTTTCGTACCTGTCTTCTGATTGTTTTTAGGTTCCGAGCTAACAAGTTGTTACTCCATCGAGCAACTTGGCATCAGAAGGCTTGATGCGGTGCAAATTGAACGGCTTTGGCTGTTTTGTATGCTTTGAAAGCGTCCAGAGCGTCCGAAGCGCCCAAAGTTCCCAAAGTCGTTTTCTGCTTTCATCGGGGATAAGGTAAGTATGGACTGTATAGTATCCTTTGAAACTTAGCGGTCCAAGTTGAGCATCGCCTCGCGTTTCCGGCCATGATCTGACTATCCCAATATCAATGCAACGGGCCATTTACATATATGATCCTTCTATAATATCCAAACGACTTCAGGCATTATATAGCCCCTCTCGGCCAGTGGTGGCACGTTGATACGACAACAGCATAAATGCCAGGCGTTACTAATGGCAACCTACCCTTCTCCTCCGCTATCCATTACTTAAGGTATGCTCCCCAAAGCCTCCCAACGCTCAAGGTTTTGTCCCGGTATACAATTGTTCAAGGTGACTCGTCAATTCAGCCGTGACAACAATCTGACGCGAAATTAAATTTCGAGTCCCATGATGACGGCAACCGAATAGGCAGCTAGTAGGCTTGACAGAAGAAGTATAGGCCATTGAACACGCGTCCACATAACAGCGGTTATGATCGCCAACCGCAGTCTTTGGATGGATTGGATCATCTGCTAATAACCGGGCATCATATATTTCCTATACAAGTAGTAGGCATCAGGAAAAGGTGAATTTACCTTTTCCATACTTTTCCGTGCTTTCTCAGCTTTGGCCAAAGCAAGTACAAAAAGTAATTTCACCTTTTCTTTATAGTTGATTTCTTGTGTATGAAAACGAAATTGACAGCACCGCCTGTTGGTTCGGTTCCACAAGGTTGTGCGCTATCTCGCTCCCGCAGAAGAACCGCTCGTCTCTATTCATGCAGTGCACCGTCCTTAATTATCCGCGCCCACAGCGGCCCACCTCGGTATTGGGCGCAAACTTCCAGAGATGGCTACAAAGATTACGCAACGCCCAGAAAAGCCGTGCAGAGGGGTCCTCGGCGGCTGGCTAAACGTTCCAATAATGTCGAGACGGGCATCACGACAATGATGGTCATGACAGGGTCAATGCCCGAAAGTTAATCCCCGCCCCGCCCGCAGCGGACGGATAGTACTCGGATAATCGACAGATGCGAAGGTCAAAAAAAGCAGTGAGCTGGGCGGGATGTTAGACGCTGTTATTAGCAGAGACCAAAGGTTGATGAATGATCTTCCCCAGACGTCAGGGGTGCGATGAAACGTGTACCAAAGCCGCCCTATCTTGCCATCATGGAAGGTTGACTTGGAATCCCATGCCAAGATCTAGGACAAAAAACGAAGACCAGGGTAGCCAGCGTACTGTTGAGCCGGAATTCTCAAGGTACGTGTTCGTTCACAGTGTTTCAATTGACCTGCGGGGGTGCAAAGCCGACACGGGAAAAAAAAGAACAAAGCCCTCGCTAAGGAACAGGAGTCACCGTTTTACTTACTAGAAGAGTGCAATTCGGCGTTACGGCATTTGGACATTGTTCTATGTAACTTCTTGTTTGAGTATTGGATGAGTCCTTGCAATCAATATGATCATTTTGATCGGTAGAAAATGGTTCAATATCAGACAGAGTTAGAAAGGCGGCAAGTTAAATGCCACAGCTTTACTCTTATCGATGTGTCGCCATCTGAGTCCCCGTGCGCCGGGACGTAACGCTGGTGAGGATCCACCGCTGAATTCATATGCCTTACGTATCAATGACCTCGGCTAATCTTATCGGTTCTTAAAGCTTGAAGTTTCATTGCAAAGCAGGACTTGGGAAGATAACATTATGAAGCATTATGATGCCTCCCCTCACAACGAATGTAATAGAGTAATCATTGATGTATTCACCAGTGCCGGCTACCAGTGCCGACTGAATACTATGTGAGTGTACCACATGGTCCCGAACCTTGGCCAGATAATTTAATTTTTCCCACATCGCTGTAGGATTGATATCGATACCCCCAAACGAACTGGCCTCTAACAGTTTGTTCTGATACGATGGCAAAATGAATTTGAGGTGAGTCAATGCTGCTAACTGCTTTGTAGGTGATAAATAATTACACGCTGCCGAACTAGCAGCTACTAGCAGGGTGCTGAGTGATGATGATGAGCTAATGCTCCGTTGGATTGCGCACAGATACTCGCGGTGGAGATATTAAGCCGACTATGGGTATATAGACAAAAGTCTGCTCACAAGCCATGTGATACACATGAGTACGCTCGGAGAGTTTAACACATCGACGACATGCCTTTTGGTATTAAACAGAATCTATCCTCAGATCTGGCAGACTGAGTGGAACACATTTAAACATATCATTCGGTGTGGAGTACATGACTTTTCCCCATCGAAGCTCGAGTCAGACACTGTCAGACACTGTTTTTGGTCAGGAGCACCAAGAATAACCTCAATCGACAATTGTGGGATCTTGCGACCAAAACCACCGTTTGGCTTAATGGTGCCATTTATCATCCATCTGCCAATACGTTGATAGAACGTCGTAGATGGGCGCTCCACAACTCTGAAACGCGGCCTTGAACTTTGAAGTGTACTCGCAATGTACGGAGTACTCCCGATGCTAATAAATCGATTGGGGATGCCAATCAAACGTCAAGTCCTGGGTTTGACATGTGTAATCAACTAATCAAGTAAATTTTTTGCGTAAGCGGGGCGGTGAGCCGGAGGAGTGTTCAACGGAGGGCGCAAGAGGTGCAGCTGTAACAAGAGATGAACATTATGGTGGCTTGGAAGACGTTCTGTGGCGTCGATCACAACTAGTTGTCATGGCACAGCCTCAGGAATGGCCGATTCAGAAAAGAGTAACATTAATCCTCACCATACAAGGTGAAATATCATAGGACCCTAGTGGAGAGTTAAATAGACGTCAAACGCAATTAAATAACCAGGGATGTTGAATCCGGGTTAAGAGTCAATGTGATCGACTTCCATCGTGCTAGAATCTCCGCCGGAACGAGTTGGTGATACACCGGTGCGGGTTTCTGTAGAAACCTGCCGAGTAGTAGGCGAAGATCTCGGTCCGGGTTCAGAAGTTAAACTACGTCCGACAGATTGGGGGGATACACCAGGTGATAACTTTTTGGATCGCGGAGCAGGATTGAAGTGATTGCATTTTGGACAAACGTACTCTGAGGGAGATTGTCACAACTCAAAACGAGAAGATGTGGAACAATTCTATACTCACGTGTGTCAGCCCACATGCTTTCTTTTACAAGACCATTGTGCGCGAAACAGCTCTCGCATATAAGAGCATAGCGAGATGTTGAAGCACCCGCGACGTTTTCATCATCGCCCAAGAGTGCATCAGCAAACTTATCGTACCACTGCTTGCGAGGGGTAACCGGGAATGGTGAGGATGCAACTAAACAATATGAATGGATGAAGTCGCTGAGGAGAGCGGTCATACCTGCTGAAGGATTAGACTGCGAATCCGGTTGCACAGGTGCCCCGACGTTGCCCGAAATTGCTGGTGTTCGTCGTGGCGTGGATGGTATAGGGCTTACCCTCGGGCGCGCTGGTGACGAATCCGGAGTGACGTCATACCTGGAAAGCAACTCTTGTGTGGAATAAAACTTGGTTTTCTCTTTCACTTCTTCCAAGACTTTATTCCGCTCTTTCATTAGCCCCCGAAGTGTCTTGTCTAACATCAAACAATCAGAAAGGATTCCTACACGCTTTTGGGATAACCCCGTACCTTCTGCATCCCCTTTTCTTTGGTACCATATCTGCACAATGCGCCGTATGAACAGTATGCTGAAGTGGCATCAGTGGCAAAGGAAACTCCGATGAGAAATGGCCAACATGATTGGACCAATGAGCACTGGGATTGCCTTGATTGCTCTCTCTACCCCTCTCTGGCGCCCGTCATGCAAGCGTGGTAGCAGCCTCATATACCACAAAGAAATATACGCGCCCCACACCGCCAGCGTATACATGGTAGCTAGTAGTGTGGCACGGCGTTCTCGTAGTCGTAACTCTGAAAGCTTTATTTGGCGATTCTTGATATCATCGGCAAGTTTCGAGAGTACGGTTTCAAAATCGTCATCTTTCTTCTGCGGGGATATCAAATTGAGTTTCTGTCGCGTTTCTCAACAACTCTTGAACCTACCCTCTTAAATAAGGCCTTTATAATCGACATGCAGAATGAGATAGATATCAGTACAACAGCCAAAGCAAGGAGAAGCTGGGGAAAGTGCAATGTTCTGGGGACGGTTGAGCGGAGTGAAGCCGTGGCCTGCCGTGGCACGGACGAGCCAGCCACGTGTTATGCCACGTGCCCGTGTGACATTTGCACTGCTTCGCCCACTGTTGTTTCTATGGCACTGTCACTTTTAAGTTTACTCTGGCTGAGTCCACAGCAGCTACCTTTATGGTGTACAGGGTATGGACGTTTTTGGAAGACATTGACTAACTCGGCCGAATATTATTAGCACCTGTTTGGCGATGGTTGTGTCGAAGAGCGGGGAGGCTAGGTAAATCTATTTATGCTTGGGTCTTGCTGTCTTTGGCGCTCAGGCCTCAGGGCTTGCGGTCCTCGGATATCAAACGACGTCGGCACAATTTGGTTTACTAATTCCTGTGCATCGATAGCACTCCTTGATGGACGTCTGTGACGCAACCAGAAAAGTACTAATGATAACAGGATCATGGTGTTCATTGTCTATCCTACATAGTCATATTGCAGGTTATTGGGGTGAACAGGCGCAGCCAGAATACACGCAGCCTTTCGACTAAACATGACTCATATTTGGTCAACGGGAGCAACTTTGTCACGGTCCCTTTCATCGGTCGAAGTTTACGTTACAGGACAGCGCTCAGGTGACCGAGTTAAGGTCACTTTGATTCCATGCTTACC
The DNA here is from genome assembly GCA_000827485.1 of Amanita muscaria Koide BX008. NCBI lineage: Eukaryota > Fungi > Basidiomycota > Agaricomycetes > Agaricales > Amanitaceae > Amanita > Amanita muscaria. The sequence continues at coordinate 44,218 of KN818325.1, forward strand.
TGAGGCAAATGGTTCGCCGACTGAAGAAATGGGAGATTCCGACCGAACCTCACAGAAGATCTGATGATCTCACCAGCTAATCCTGCCCTGATTCAGCACAGCATTCCTGGTTTGTTGCTACACTTTTATGTTACTCGTGGAACCTTCAGCTGAGTACAGTACCAGACAGATGTGCGAAGCCCCGCGCTCATCGGAGTGGGCGCGTGTGCTTCACGGCCGATATCGGTGAATAGCATATGCCATATTTATCGCTCGAAGATGGTGGGAGTTGCGGGAACGCTGACATGCCATTTTAGGCATCTAGCCAATGTCCGGGAAGAGGCACGAGTATGCTGTTATTTTTCCACTCGGTCGTTGCCCTTCGTTGCCTCGTTACCGCATCTAGCTCGAGATCTCATGATCTCGTAATTCGGATCCCTACTAGGCATCAACCGATCCCATTTCACCCTTTTTCGTCAAGTCAACCTGAATGTCTCAAATAATGTCAGGTCAACACAGGTTTCTGCAATACTCACCACTCTCCGCTAGAAAGGTTTATAAACGGTGCCTTGTAACTTTGACTGGCATTCAATCTTCTTTCTCCCATGGCGCAACGCGGTACCTACTCTCAAAATAATCTAACAGGGCATCAATCACCTGCGCCTCCACCTCAATACTTTCAGACGCGTCGCTCATCACACGACGCCCAGATGAATTATTCTAGCTTTGGGGGTTATGGCCCAGCGAGTGCGTTACATCCATTCTATGACACAAGCACCCTTTTGACAACTCGGTCCTCAGACGTTGGATACGCTCAAGACGTCCAATCCGTACCGATTTCTCATAGATCGCGCGCTTCATTCAGTCGCACACACCACTCTTCCTATTCAGCAGATTTCCCGAGGACCGTCCATTCCTCACATCTTCCGACGACACAGACCTCTAGTCCGGCGGCGTGGGACGCCCAGCAACAAAGCTCATATGGATATGGTCAGCTGCCTCCATATCAGGGCCAACCTTGGCAGTCGTCGCAACACCTTCCTAATCCCAATGCTCCATACCTGGGCACCGTGGGAGCTAATGACGAACTCAATCGCAATGTGCCTCACATCGCCACAGCTGTGGGTCCCCATGTGATTCATTCCCCACAGCAGCAGTGGGGGTCTCCTTCAGACCCGCAGTCTTTATACATGTACCAGTTCCGCCAAGATGACACACAGATTTCTCCCGAAATGTCCTTAGCTGGTTATTCTTTCTCGTCCGTCCCTTCCCCGTCTTCGTCGCCGTCCCCCTCGTGTGGCATCGACATGTCCCCAGTACTTGGACCTCGTAGAGCAAGCATTGACGCCACACCTAACGTCAAAAGATGCTCGCACTGCAATGCCACCTCTACGCCATTGTGGAGAAGGAACCCAATGACAATGCAACCGCTATGTAATGCGTGTGGCTTGTATCTGCAGCAGCGAAACAAGCTTCGACCGCAGGAGCTCATTGATGCTAGTAATGACGACGACGAAAGCGAGGACGAATCTGACCGAGACCCGAACGCACCGAGGTGCAGCCACTGTCAAACACATGTCACTTCTGTGTGGAGACGAAGTAAATCGGGCGAGCAGCTGTGCAACGCATGCGGTGTATACCTGAGGTTGCGCGGCAAACCGCGACCGCTCAGTCTGAAACAGAAGAAGATCAAACCGCGTCCCCATTCCTCGAAGCATGCGGCTAAATAAGCCATTTCTCTATTCTCGACCACTGTAGACGTTCATTCTTATTTTGCATATAACCTCTGCTCTTATTTAACTTGGCAGGCATTTTCTCATTATTTAACAGGCAATGGACAATCTATGGACTTGTGTGTTTGTAGTCTTAGAACCATTTCTGTAGTATTCCCGCTCGCAACTCATTGTACTTCCCAAGGACTCGTAGAATATGAATATGATAATCTATAAAGACTTTCGTTGTTCCGTGAATGACTCGGAAGCTCACCATATCATACTCGTCCCGCATACCGAAGGCCGCGTTGCTCCGCACGCCATTAATGCAAATGCGGATAGAAGAGTGTCTTTAAGAAGCCAGGCACAGAAGCTACACACATGGCGAGAAAACCTGTGATGGAGGATCGACAAATGTAATAAGGGTCCGTCAGAAGCTCCTCTTGATCACGGTATCATGACAACGTCATTCCTTTTTCTGGTACGGGGGAGGAGCTTCCGGACTCGCATTACCCACACCACCGATTGTTTGATGGAGCGTCGAGCAATAATGGAAAAAGTTTTGATACCGTTAGTCCGGATTTGGTTTCGCCGGCTTCGATGGCGGTACTGATTCGAATTTAACAACCTTCTTGATTTGTTGTGAAATATACTTGAAACACGGAAAGGCAGGCAGGTATGACCATAATACTAGTACAGTTGCGCCGCTGCCGCGTCCTAGAGTGGGTGCGCTGTCATCCTTTTGATAAATTGCACGCAGGGCTTCGGTTGCTGTATGGTCTGTTTAAGGAAACAGCAATGGGCATATACCAGCCTGAAACACGGTCATGCACCCATCCATACGAAGCTGTGCTCACCGAACACAGCAATGTCAGCAACTGTATTGCGTGGCGTGCGGCTCATCCAGCGGCAATCAGCGTGAGAAGGTGTTGTTTGCACCCTGGGAATGTTGCCAAACAAACAATTTCCTTCGCTTGACTCGGTTACTGACTCGATGGCATGGTCAGCTTTACTCGATTTTCTCTGCTGCTGTAGGTGCCGAAAACAAGTGGATGACGAATCACGAATAGACGAAAATACACATTTGATACCCTCTGTGCCTGACTATGACCTGTGAGTCATTCGTTGCGGTTGCGACGAGTCTAACTGGGAAGTCTGGTCCCAAACAGGTATGATGCAACGATACTGCATCAAAGAAGGTTGGATGAACGTCTCGGTAGCATTATCCGCTCCAAGGAAGGGTGCGTCGCCAACTCGGACACAGGATCGTTCCAAAGATGAACTTTTTTTTGATATCCAGAAAAATGGTCAACGTGTCTTCCCATCTCCCTTTCAACCTTCACAACAGAGCACTGCCTGAAGAATCCTTCTCACATTCACGTTCCGCTTCGAGGTTCGTGTGACATTCACTATGTTTTACACCAGTGGAGCTAACTCGACATCCCAGTCTACGTGGCCGTCGATGGCCTTCTGAAGAACGCTATCCTGAAGATCCCTATGAACGACGAGCTTATCCTCGTTCACCATCGCAAGATTCTGCTTTCAGAGAAACAATAACTCGCCAGCCTATGTTCAACATACGACTAGTCAGCTACGAACCGCCGAGCCGAGGTAGGAGTCCACGCCCTGACGCGCAACAGACGCGCGAGGGAGAAAAATCACCTGGGAGTGGGGTTGTGGGGTCTTCTGAACCGGCCACAAGCGCAGCTGCCCTCGCATCAGAGGTATGGGCCTTTATCCTTATCGACGTCGCTTCCGCTCATCCCGGGTATGCTCAGTCCCACGACATACAATTCGAAGACATAGGGATTCTATGTACGAGTTGGGGAGACTCATGACGGTGGCATTATGCCGTCGGTTGACAGTTTTTGCCCACGCTACTGTCAGTGATTGCACAGTTGTTGAACTGTTGATGGGCAAAATGTCAATCATTTCGAAATGTATCTACGTTGCATCATTTATTCTGACATATCTTACATGGTTATCAACAAAGCTTTCCCAGACTTATATACCTCAAAAAGTGTATTCTATCCCAGTGAAAGATATGGAGTGTAAAACATATGTAAAGTGTAATTAATCATGTTGGAGTGATGAAAAGTGTCTATTACTTGAATGCATTCCACGCGTCGTTCAGTGTACCGAACACACCGTTAGCCAGCATTCTCTGTTCTATTGTTGAGTTGGATGGATTTAGCTAGATTGGCGCGTTATCAATCGTTCTCAACATTGCATGGAAAGAGTACACGAACCTTATCTGGGTGCAACTTCGCAATCGTTTTGGTATACCGTATCTTGACCTGTGACGGTGATACCAGCTCCGCCATTCCTACCTTTTGTAATCCTAGTTCAGGCCACAACACGGCTTCAAGGCTTGCCAGAAGGGCGCGGATGTTGGTCTCTTTTCCAGCCTTCCAAGCTAAGATCTTTGCATCAACACTGTCCTTGAGTTCATAGCGGGTTTGGTCTTCTGCGTCCGCAGCATCATTTGCAGACCGCAGTCGAGTAAGCGCTTCTGATGGGCGCGCGGTAGGGGATGGTCTGACAGACCTTAGTCGGGGTGGGATGGCTGCGGGTCGGAGCTTACTTGCCCCATTGACAGGTGGCGTGGATGACGATGACGATGGTCGAGTCATTCCTTTGCACCTTCCAGCGCCCCTCACAGCCTCGCTACGGGTATTTGGCCTTGCCCACTCCTTCGCCGCGATCGCCTCCCAATCCTTCCTTGATTCATCCCATTTCTCGCGCCCTTCAAACGCTTCTGCACGGCGCTTCAGGGCTTTGATCAGACCATCGGCAAGATCTACGCTGGATCCCTCTCCTTCCCGTGAGACTTTGAGTTCACGGGCGGGGTGGTACCCTGAACCAATGATGCGGATAACAGCACTGGTATCTTCTATGACTCCAGCGTAATCGCCGATCTTCAGACGTGTGAGAGCGCGATTGTTGTACAAGGGAACAAGTGATAGATGTGAGTCAGGTAGGGCGGTGATTGCAGATGAATAAGCGGCTTCCGCTTCACTGTATTGTCCTAGCTTAAATTTCTCAGCACCCAGAACCTTGTGATGAGTCGATAACGAGATGGCTGGTTCGGATGCTGCGATCACGTTCGCACGAGGTACAGCCTTAATGGGTGAAGGAGGGCGGGGCGTTGCTGACTGGGAAGATGACCTTGTTGAATCATCAACTCTGGATTTGGGCTTGCCGCGACGCCAAGGGGAAATATAGAACTGCGGTTCGTTTGACAATAAATCAGTTTCCGCAGCTTTCGTTTGAACTGGTGTTGGTTGGGCAATATCAGATTGCGAATCTAGCCGGTTAACATTTTGGGTAACCCCTGGTTTCGGCGGGGCGGCAGTACCGTCAACTGCGTCCTTTAATTTTGGTCCCCATTCATCTCCGTCAGCGTCTTCATTGGGATTGTCCGTCATCCATTTTGGCCGCCCAGAAAAGGTGCTCAGAGGTTTTTTGATACCTCCAACAACGCTACCTGCGGCCGCGCGTTCCTCGTAAGCCTTTTTCGCCCGTTCTTTACCTTCCCGCCAGAATATGCTCGCTTTGTTGAACATATTCAGTCCAATCTCGCTCGCCTGGGCAAGTAGCTTATCCGCCTGTTCTTGCAAGTTAGCTTCGCGCTCTTCATTATCCTGCTGCACACTCGACGTTATGCTGCTCTTCTGTACACGGTCCCGATGTCCACGGGGCAACGCCGGTCCAGGAGATTGGTGCCGAGAAGTGGGCGGTAGGGGGTCTGAGGCTGTTGTATTTGACAGCAATGTTTCCAGGGCCACCTGAACATCCAATCCAGTGTCGGTGGCAGCGAGTGCTATCCGTGCTTGTTGCACGGAAAATCCCATTTCAACCAACTGCCCGATGACGTGTGGCGGTGGGCTCACTGGCCGTGAGCCACTTGGCTGATTGCCAGTAGAGTTTTGATGCAATGGGCTTGATTTCCTGGCACCCTATTCTCGTAAGCGACGTATAGCGCAAAAGAGGGAGTGAACATACTGTAGGTGGAGTTCGTGAAACAGAATCGAGGGGTTTTCCGAGGTCACCAAGAATGTCATCGTCATCGTTGGAGTTTGCACCCAGCAGAGAATGGCTTTGGCCGTGAAGTAGAACATCCCCTTCGGGGGTGGCTGAACCAGATGATATGAAGTCATCCAAGTCCCAAAGCGTCCGTGACTTTGACGCGTTGGACGTTTGAGGCTTCGAGCTAGCTGTACGGGTGCTAGCAGAACTAGCTAAATCACCCAAGCCCCAATCGTCTTCGTCATTAGATGGTCGAGTAGGTATTGCAGGTTGTATTGATTGTGGCTCGGCTCCAAAGCCCCAATCATCGTTGGAGAGTGTGGATTCTAATGCGGTTTGTGTTTGTGTTGGAGGAGTGAAGCTTGGACCAGCCAGTGAATCCAAGCCCGCCCAAGCGGATGCCTCCGATTTGGCCACCTGCTGTCTCTTTTGCAAGGCCGCCAACCTCTGTCGCTCAGCGTCAGCTGCTCGCTCTGCTATTGTCATCCGAGAGCTGCTACTTGTGGAAGCCATCGAGCCCCCCAAAAGATCGCCGAAAGCATCATTTCCGTTTATAGATTTTGGTGTGATTGTTGGTTTTGTTTGAGAGATGGGATTTGCTCTCGATTGACTTGTATTGGAGTTGAGAGGTGCATTGAAAGATGACTTCGTTGTATTCCCGGAGGATAACAAAGAAAAGACGTCCTGCGTCTTCCTTGTTGGGTTTGCCGATGGTGTAAGGGTCGAACCTCCCAGTGTTTTAGGTGCAGCGGGCTTTGATGGCGCTGATGAGCTCCAGAGGTCAGAAAAGGCGTCAGACATTATGAGAGAGCAGCAGGAGCCCGAATTTCGGTTTCAACCGTCGTCGTCGTTAGCAGTGATTTGCTTGGACGCTGCGGCCAACAATGCCAAGGAGCGGCATGCTTACCTCATCTGTTGCCGGTCCACCACCGTGACACTCGCGATTGTCACGCTCCATGTTCCCTCGTTTTCAGTTCACGGCGCGACGCGTATGGCTGCAGAGGCTACAAACTAGACTTGCTAGCGGAAAGACCGTATCTGAGGTGGAAAAACCATATTATATCACCTCTCCCATTTTCTACCCCAATGCAGGTGAGTGCGATGTTGACTTTGGGAACCTCATCCCTAGCTAACATAACCTCTTACAGCACCTCATATCGGCCATTTATACTCCCTGGTGATAGCGGACATTTACACTAGATACCAACGTCTCGTAAATCCGGAAAGACCTGTACATTTTCTCGCAGGCACGGACGAACACGGGTTGAAAATCCAACGCGCCGCTCAAGCGAAAGGAATGGAGCCAAAAGAGTTTTGCGACCAACTCAGTTCGAGATTTCGTGTGTGTTCGTACTCTAGACAACCTTTTTTTCCGACACTGAACATAGGTAAATGACAGATTCTGGCAGAGCGTGCTCAGATAAGCAATACGTGTTTCATGCGGACGACGAATAAAGCCCATTACGAAACCGTGCAACACGTTTGGGTACGCGACGTTTCTTCATCCGCCCGGGGACTTCTCTAACGGCCCATTTTACAGCGAAAGCTGGCTGAGAAGGGACTGTTCTATAAGGGAAACTACTCGGGCTGGTACTCAGTGACGGATGAATGCTTTTACACAGACGCACAAGTTACCAAATCATCATCTGCAACAGTGGCCAGCGAAACGGGCTCACCCGTTGAATGGCAAGAAGAGACCAACTACATGTTCCGCTTGTCCGCGTTCCAGTTCGCTCTGCTGGATCATTACACTTCTACGGACGTTATTTTTCCAGTTCATCATCAAAGTCACATTATAGACACTCTCCGTCAGCCTCTTGAAGACCTTTCCGTGTCTAGGCCCCGGTCGAGGTTATCATGGGGGGTGCCGGTACCCGCGGACCCTGATCAGACAGTTTATGTTTGGATCGACGCGTTGTTGGTGTACCTTTCTGGGATTGGATATCCGTGGAAAACGTCTCAACCGACTGGATGGCCAGTTGATCTACAAGTCATTGGCAAAGACATTCTTCGGTTCGTTCGTTGTTTTCGAGTGTGCTATTGTATCTAACCGCTACTCAGGTTCCATGCTATATACTTTCCTGCGATGCTTCTCGCTCTTGGATTGCCACTACCAAAACGGCTTTTAGCCCATGCTCATTGGACGGTTGAACAAAAGAAAATGTCAAAATCCCTTGGAAATGTAGCAGATCCATTCGAATCCATTGATAAATATGGTGTGGACGTTGTCCGTTATTATCTTGCCAGAGTTGGTGGACGGTTTAGAGATGACGTTGGTGCGGTGATCTGGGCTTCACATCCTCATCCTATACGCTAACCTGTTTCTATGGTAGATTGGTCTCAAGGCCAATTAGATAAATACTTCAAGGAGATCCAGTCTCTTCTTGGTAACTTCCTCTTGCGCGTCACATCGGACCGCATAAAGTCTGCTATTAAAGGAGCGTCGAGTATGACCCTTGAAGATATTGCACGAGACAAGTCTAGTCCGAACGCACCCTTCGTTGAATCGCAACGGGCCCTAGCGGACAAGTTGACTACGTGCCTGGACCAGATGGAAGTCTCTGATGCCGTAGAGCACGTCGTGGAGCTGCTGCGGGTGGTAAGTGTTATCCTCTGCATATACTTTCCGTCCTCACAGTACATACTAGGCAAACAAGGCCGTCACGGACATAGCTCCCTGGAAACCTTCAACGGCACCGGATGTGGCATACGCAAGCTACCTCACGTCACTCGAAACGTTACGAGTCGCTGGAATCTGTCTACAACCGTTTATACCAAATGTTGCTGCGCAACTTCTTGATGCGTTGGGAATACCTCCTCAAGAGCGTACTTGGGGTCACGCCCGAGAGATGAGAACATGGGACGGTTCGGTCAAGGGTATAAAATTGTTTTGATGCTTGCCGGTTATTTTATCGATACCATCTATAGAATGTTCAATGTCTATTTGCATATCTTTTGGAATGGTACCAGAACTGTGGGGGCACTAAGCGCGTAATGGTCGGTGCAATTTCGGACCGGAAACGTGCTACTCTCCTGACACTGCCTGCAAACCAGGGTGTCGTCAGCAAAGCTCGAGAGCAATGACACCGATGTCCGGTTGCCTTCCCTTGTGACATGTATTTCTTTGTCTCTCCGAACCTCCTGCAAACGTGCACAGTATGTCCATTCCTTGACCCTATCAGCGACTTCATGTCCTGGTAGAGACGAGTCTTCAACAAAGCTATTGAAATGGTCGTCCTGCTTTGTTTGTGGCCACATGCTTCTTTGACCCCATGCGAAACGCTTGTGTCCCGCTCTGCCACTACAGTTAACAAAGGTTACAACGACGACAGAAACTATGTACGAGAGAATCCTTGTTGAGAACAGGCTAAGCCACGCTCTGAAAGTATATAAAACCTCTGAATCCTGCCAGACCTTCATCAACTCACCGCTACATTTTCTAAAGTGAGTGCTTACTCTTACCCAAATGCCGGCTAGTGTACTGATGGAGCCTTTGCCCCCAAAGCAGTATCGATTCCTGCATAACATTCGTCATGTGCTTCCTCAGATACAAACACTTCACCAGATGCGGACACGAGGTCTTCCTCGAGCTACTCGTCTGCACTCACCATAGTGCAGAGGATAGGACCTGCTGCGACATAAGCAGACCCGAGGTGAAGATGACCACCACCGTGCATAACGCGTGCCTTCCGTGCATCGAAAAGGCGATGAAGCAGAAAGTCAGCTACACTCATTGGAGGAAGGAATACATGGATTCTGGAGGATACCTTTTCTATTAAAATGGGACAGGGAGTCTACGGTCTTAAGAGGCACTATCGATCAATTCTGTTTGTTAATTATGGCAAGCGTTAAATGTGCTGGTTAAAAATCGCTCTTGCACTCTGACCTCGGTTATCATTCCATCGTTCTTGAGTTTTCGCTCAGAATGGCGATCTAAGGCGTCTCTTGGCAGCACATATATATTATAATTGCGGTTGTCAACAAGGTAAAAAGTGATTTTATTTCTGAGATTGCTATTTGTGGAAGGTGATCTGACGTTGAGATAAGATCAGGGCTTGATCTTATCTCATTTCTTCAACCAAAAAAATGACCCTGTCGATCGAAAAAGCTCTCATACGGAATCAATGGCCTGCGACATTACCGTCTCCCACAGAAGCATCACCAACATCGACTAAACTTGCATACAACGTGGTACAAGGGAGGTTCAGGGAAGTTTTGACAAGTCCAGCTGTCGCGGAGCTGTTTCAAGTCCAGACTTCGGATGGACCGCTAACCCAGGTTTTCGGTCTTCTTTCAAAGAGCGCCGAGGGAGAAGAGGAGGAGATCACTAGGCTGGTTGTCGCCATCGCGCTTGTCCACGCGTTTATCCAGGAGAACTGGACAGGTCCTGGACTCGACTTCGGTCCTTCCGACATCTTACCTTCGACATTGTTTGGAGACGACGGTATCAACTCCAAATCCATTGCGGAACTCGCGTATGGCGGCGAACCTGCATACCATCTATCCAAATATCCAGTCTACCTTCGACTAGCGCAGATCATTCTGATGCCTGGCGGTTCTTATGGAGGGACGGGTGTTTCGAACTTGACACGCTTGAAAACTGCCCCTTGGTGGGTATTACGCCTCGTCCTTCTCCACCAACAGATCCTCGATGAACCCATTCCACCTCCTGAACAGTTTTCGTCAGCTTTGGTTGCCTCAGTCGAATCCATCATCACTACATTCTCTGAAAGCAACTTGGATCCCGACCTCTCTACACGCATCCTACTTGATCAAGGCCTTCTTTCTCACACGCTATCGCAAGATAAAGCCACCTCTTCCCTTTTCGACCGTGCCGTTCAAGCCTCTGGCCTGCAATATGAACTTACGGGTGTCCCAGGCAAACGCACCAAGTTTCAACAACAAGACTTATCTCAGCTAGTCGTGTTGGCGGAGAGTAGGCTAAACAGGTCCATTGTCACCGAACCTTCTCTTGCCATCGATATCTTGTCGGAAAGCGAGCCTACCGAAGAAAATGAGGCAGGACCCACGCTTCCGAAAACCCTCGCGCTCAACGATGACACCCTTCTCGAAACAACTCGATACTCCTCCAACGCGACTTCTACTTCCCTTTCCCACATCGATCCCTCTTCCCAACCTCCGCTCCATCCACTTGATCAAGCGGTCCTCTTAGCTTTGAATTTGAATCTGACCGCCACGTCGCCCTCTTCTGACCTCCTTACCTCCTCACAATCGTCGGCTTACATATCCCGTGTCCTTTCACATCCGTTAAACTGGTCTATTCATACCATGGCATTGCTCTCACGTTCCCGACTTGAAGCAAACCGAACACGTACAGTCGAACGTGCAGTGTTGCAAATACAAGCACTGGTAGACCAGATGCTTTCCACCGATGAACAGAAAGAAGGAAAAACCGAAAGAGACAAAGGTGCAAGCGTACGAGAGCGGTTGGAGTATTTTTGGGAGCTTCTCTTGCCCAGTCGATGGGCGCTCGAAAAGGAGTTGGCGGACAAGTTCTTTTCGATCGGAGTCGTCAAATCTTCCCTCGAGATTTACGAAAAATTGGAAATGTGGGAACAGGTTGTCAAATGTTATTCCGTTCTCGAGAAACCAGAGAACGGGATAGAGATCGTAAAGGATCTGCTAGAGGGTAGGAAGAGAGAGACAGAGATCGTTGTTGTGGATGGAAAGGCGACGGTATCAAAGGAGAGACGCAGATATTTGGATCGAGCAAGAGAGGCAAAATTACTTTGTCTCCTGGGCGATCTGGAACCAGAAAATGCTGCTGCGCATTACCTCCGTGCATGGGACATCTCAGAAAACACATCAAGTCGGGCGATGCGTTCTCTTGGTGGCGTCTACTTCTCCCAGGGCAAATATGTTGAGGCGATCGACTGCTTGAGAAAGGCAGTCAAAATTAACCCCCTGGTGGGACGTGCTTGGTTCATCTTGGGATGCACAGCTATGAGGTTGGAGGACTGGGAAGGCGCCAGGGAGGCGTTTACGAGGTGTGTCAGGATCGATGAAGAAGACGCGGAGAGTTGGAGTAACCTTGCGAGCGTCTACTTGAGAATGTCTGCAGCGCCAGTCTCGAAAGCTGACGAGTTGGATTCCCATGCCGAAGAAGATGTTGCTGCTGTCAAGTCGAGTGCGGACGGTGTTTCTATTGAACATAAACTGCTTGCGTATCGAGCGCTCAAACAGGGTATCAAGTTCAGCTACAGCAACTGGAAAATGTGGTATAACTACATGATTGTTTCCGTGGATGTAGGAGAATTATCTGAGGCAGCTAGGGCACTGGGAAGAATAGTCGAGGAGACGAGTGGTCGATCTGCTGCTTCCTCATCTTCTGGCGCAAGTGAAAGCAACGAACCCATGCTCGATTTGGACGTTGTCGACCGCCTGGTTGATGCTGTCATGAAAGGAGCCAGCGGATCTGCAGAAGAAAGCCAAGCTGTTGCAACTGATGAAAATGTACAGCAACAGCGCAGCAGAACGGGAACTGAGGACTCTCAGCCAACGACCAGCCTCAGCCGCACTGTCAACAATCTGTTCGAGGCCACCCTTCTCCCGAGAATTTCTTCCTCGCCTCGGCTGTTCCATGCGTACGCGAAGTTAATGACGGTCCAAGGGAGATGGGATGATGCGCTCAAAGCGTACTTGGATGCCTATCGCGTCGGTGTGGCGGGCACGTGGGGTTCTAGTGCTTCCAGTGCAAGGCCAGAGGATACAGGAGTGTCCTTCAACGAGGCAGTGAGAGAGGTTGAAGAGACGGTAGATTTGTTGAGGAATTTTGGACCGAAAGTAGAAAGTGCAGGTGGAAGTCGGTGGAAAGGACAGGCGAGGAGTATTGTAAGAACGTTGATGGCGAGGACGAAGGAGGAGTACGAAGGCGAAGCAGGGTGGGTTGTATTAGTTCGACTGTTGGAGGAGTTGAAGACGGCATAACACAAATTACTGCCGAACCATGATTAACTGCAGTGCTAATGTTGAGCGCCGCTGAGCCGTCGACGATATTCAGAGCATACTTCTGGGCGAGGCGTGCAGATCTGGGAATGAGCCCATCGCATTGACAATACCCTTAACACGACTGTCCATCCTTTGTTATTCAGCGTGCAACTGTTTAGGGCGATATTC
>KN818325.1:57399-75586 GCA_000827485.1 Amanita muscaria Koide BX008
CATGGACCACTGAGGACTTGGCACTTCAAGCCGTCAAGGCCCCTGCCCGGCCTCAGCTGGAACCTCTTTTCTTATTCGCTCACGCCGTGCTATCAAGGCTAGTTTTGTTGTTCCTGACACATCTAAAGGCCTCAAGGAATCATGAACATCTCGTGAAAAATTTCTCGGAACAGCGTTATCAATTCAAAGTCAGCAACTTCACACTCAACTCCCCAAAATGCTTGTCAAACTCGCTGGCTATGCATAACTATTATGTAAGTATTTTCATACTACTAGTCAACTCCCCCTTGTCTCCAGATGTCTATTGCACCTCCAATTAGGTGCTTGCTAGCATTCTCACCCAGGTGTAATCATTTTGACTGCTCATGCAGTGTGCACTGTTCTTTGGGGATAAAAAACAACTTGAGGGCAGCAATCCTGAACTGAACTTGGACATGCCTCGTGAAGCAGTGGCCCACCTTGCCAGTTCCGCCGGTTAATACGCCGCAGTGACGGGAAGGCCGTCATAAGCGTGCGAACGTCAACGTTGAGGGTTGAATCGGGGATGATCAGTTCTTCGATGATCAGTTCTTCTAGATGCATTTGAGATGCGTTCTGCACCATCATTATTATTTCAAGATCAATCGATATGAGGGGGTCATCGAGAAAACCGAGTGTTAACGAACTGGACCTTGGAAAGCGAAGCGAGAGAAGGAAGGATTCGAGAATTTCGTCATATCTAAACGACGAACATACAATCACTTGAAGTTGTCGTAATTGAGACAAATGAACAGGTACTCGTGGCGAGAACGTAAAGGTGTGATCCCTTGATTCGCCATTGATGGCAAGAGAACATGTCTCTAAGACGGCGGAGCAGTGTGCCAATGCATCCAAGCAGAAAGGGACAGGCACTATAGCGCAGATATGGATATGTCGCAAATTATGCCATGGGAGGCCAGCAAAATCCGAGTAGCCTTCTGAAGGATCGCTATACGCATAGTCGTAGAATGGCTCAGGTAAAAGTGAGAAGGACGTGAGATTAGAGAGCTTGTGCAAGTCCAAAGGCGATGTTTCGCCACCTTCATCCGGACGGTATCGAACACACAGGCCTTCAACACACGACAATTTGTCATCAGGAAGTTCCAGGAGATCTCGAAGATGATGACGTGCAAATGTGACACCAAGCTTTTTGAATTTATGCAGTGAGATAAGGTTTCTGATTATGTTCTTGTGCCAATCCTTTTCCCAAAACGATTCACTATCCCAAGAGTCATCTTCTGGAAAGTCGATATCGATGGAGCAAGGTAAACCCTTTGCTCGTGATAGCCATGTATTGGCTACCTTCACCGCCGAGACAAGGGCCTGAGTATCGAAGTCCCCCGGAACAATTCTGACACTGCGCCAAAATGTGGGGACATCGAGCATGATCTCCCGCCATGCTGAACATACGCGTGAAAGGGTGATCTGTGGAGGCGCGAGTCCCCAGACTTCGTGGTCCAAGGGAAAGGTCACGGGCAGTGAATCTTTGCAGTGCAATTCGAATATGTGACAAAGGACATCGTTCGAAAGTCGTTTAATCGGAGAGAGGGCGTTGAGCGCAATAACACCTCTTTCAGTTTCTGATTTGAGACCTTCTCGACGTACGATGGCCTGCTTCTGATCCAACAGCTGTGGGGCTTCTTTTACGCCACAAGTTGACTCATTAATTTCCTGTCTTTCTTCCTCTGATTCCCAGCGACTCGTTCTTCCAACGCCAGAGATATCAGTTCCATTCATCCTGGGTGTATACATGTCAGCGTTACTGGTCATCCCGGTCATCGCTAATCACCAACCTAACGCAATGGGAGCTTGAACGTGTACTTATTGCTTAAACAGACGCAAACACTACTAGGAATGCTGCCCCGGCTATTTCCGATTGGGATACTATTGATCATCGATGCCGACCATTCTTAGTCAGATTCATTCGCTATTGTCGTTCCTTCAAGCCCGTTCACACAAATAAACGATACTGATACCCAGTAATGACTGCTAGACGTTTAGGTGAGTATAAACCACTTCAAAATCCGGGGAATATTCAAGTCGACTCGGAGCAGTATTTGTCACTGGCAACGCACACAAGCTTAGAGAAGTCAGGGAGATCCTCGCGCCTTACAACATAGAGATTGAGGCTATGAGTCTTGATGGTACGTTCCAAACTATCCCAAGAATACGTGATAATTCATCGCCTCTAGTGCCTGAAATCCAAGGAACGACGCAAGAAGTAGCTAAAGCGAAATGCCGTGCCGCCGCCGAATTGGTACGTGAATAATGCCCTTCCAGCAATTCTTCCGGTCTAACTAAGGTTATGGTCTCCAGGTAGGTGGGCCGTGTATAACAGAAGACACCGCGCTAGGGTTCAAAGCACTCAATGGTCTACCAGGGCCTTATGTCAAGCACTTTATGGCGTCTATTGGCCATGAAGGCCTTAACGCCCTGCTAACGGGCTTCGATACAAAGGAAGCTACAGCTATATGTACTTTTGCTTACTCGGCTGGCCCTGGTGAGCACTCAGTCCGAATTCCTACCTGATGGGATAGCTGAGAAAGTCGATCATAGGAACCGAGCCAATTCTATTTGAAGGGCAAACAGAAGGCACAATCGTTCCTGCACGAGGACCAAAGACCTTTGGGTGGGATGCCGTATTTGAGCCATTAAATACTGGTCTAACGTGAGCTTTTCTCTCTGTATAATCCATTTTGACGGTTACCTTTTCGGACAGATATGCTGAGATGCCTTCAGATCAGAAGAATGGTCTTTCTCATCGTTCGAGGGCGTTGGGCAGGTTGCGAGAGTTCCTTTCGACCCATGCAGAATAGCGAAGTGTCGAAACACACATAAGGCGACAGACACGAGAAGAATAATAATCAAATTACACATACCCTGCATAACATGCCACAATGACTCGATGTCCAGCTCGCTTAAGACGATTGACACGTCTCAACTGGAAGTAACTTGTAAACGTCGACCTCGGAAATAGTGGTGGTTGAACGTTGAACTTCTAGCGACCTGTCAGGTCCGAATGCAGCGTTGTGCACCTCGACTCGGAGATAAGATTATTGTATTTCAATTCACGCTTCAGTCTAGTTAAATCATGACTAGTGACTGTATGTGGTGACCGTAGCAGCGTTCCGATCGGTCCTCCCGATGCGCCAAGCTGATCAATGTGACGTAGGAATAATCATATGAAATAGACAAACCACTCCTATTACAGTATAAATAGGGCTACTAGTGCCAAACCCTAACACAACTCCTAAGTATGACCAGCTCGCAGAAACCCATCCGAGCTCTTGTCGTCTGCTATGGTACGGATGATTATATCACAAATTTCACCACCTGATCGCAAAAACTCTTCAGGAAATTATTGCCGTTCTCCTATGGGCGAGGCGGTCCTCAGACACATCGCATCCGAACGCGGGATTGATATTGCCGTCGATAGCTGTGGGCTGAACGGTAATTATGGCATAGACCCAGACGCACGGTAAGGCGGATCGTCACTCCTCTTTCGAAGAGTTGACAACTCTGTCCAGGACAGTTATGGTTTGCAAGAAGGCAGGTACTCTCAAGATTTTGACTGACCCCGTTCCTTCAATTTGTAACTTCATAGAATAATGTGCCGATATCGCATCAAGCTCGCCGACTTAAAATATCTGATTACACGAACTTCACGCATATATTGGCTTCCGACGAAAGTAACTTGCGCTTCATTAATAAAAAAAAGCCTGCCAATACCACCGCAGAAATCCGGCTTTGGGGATCTTATTTGGATGGAGAGATTATTCCCGATCCTTATGGCGGAGGGAAGGTATGACTACTCAATGGTTTGTCTCTTTCAGTGATTGAGTGACAATGTAGGAGGAGTTCAACCAAGTATTTCAACAATGTGTGGCGTATTCAAATGCCTTCTTAGACGAGGTGACAGGAAACGGAACTGTATGACGAATATGCCGGATACCACCTGTCTGTATGATGAAATAGATGACTGTGAATGTAATGTTAATGTTTTGGCCAAAGGCGATTTGGTTTTCTGCTGTGTAGACCCGTCTCGCTCCAACCAGTATCATGTCAGCAGAGAAGGCAGAATAACGCGATACTTACGACGCGAGCAGGTGAGGGCACAAAATAATTCCTTCGAAAACTACGGGTTAGTGAGTGCGTGATATTGTGATTCTTTTACTTGCTTGAACCATTGTTGTTCTGCTTGCGGTGCTGGTGGCAAAGAGTTTTAGACTGATTTCACCTAGAACACCTATAGATTGACGAACCTTCCGCCTTTGCCTATGAATCCGTGTTGGCCCTTCTGCAAACCCACACACGGTCTGCAGCAAATCGCATCGATCTTTCAACTCTTCTTCGGACATCTTCGGATCGACGTCATGGATAATAAAGAAACATGGGACCATTTCACCAGAAGGATCTGTGAGATGAATGTCCCTCGCCTTTGCCCGCATTTTAGTTTCCTGTCTGGCCACGAAAGCCGTACTGGGTATCATTGCTTCACCATGGGAGTTGCGCAAGATTTTTGACTCGGGAAGGTTTTTGCAACCCCATTAACACAACCATTCCCAAGACACATAGTAACCTAGAAACCTTTTAGCTTTAGGCGGGCGTTTTACATTTACTGGACGGTGCATAGCCGGAAAGGTGTTCGTGGATGGATTCATGGCAAGATCTCTTTAGTAAATTTAATTCAAAGTTAAAGATGCAAACCTACGTTGATGGTGGATGAAACTCCTGACCGCGGCGGGAGCTCTTTTGGGCAATATTTGTCACAGCCATCCAATCCAAACATGTCACACGAATGCTCTTCACTGACTTCAGTGGCGACGCCGACCGTTGCGCGAGCATGTCTGGCGAGTCGTCCGTCCGTTCAGACCTCATTGATGTGTGGGTCTCCGGGATCTCTCAATTTCTGCCATAATCTCACATCTGACGCTTAGAACTTACTCGCAATTACACTCCATTCTGTCCGGATATCACGAGGGTGTCTATCCAGACCAAGTCCTCGATTACCTCAACCACCGAAAACACCAGCTTAGCAATGTCTCACAACTATTTGGCAAACCCTCCGACGCGTCACAAAAGCAGATAGACTCTGGTCTGGTCAAACTTCCGGACAATGTCACCATCCGTGTAGACAAGGCGGAAAAAGAGTTCGTGTTCGCCATAAGCGACAGATTTTCCATAGACGAAGTCCAGGCTCTCGTCTTGCTTCGGTCATTTCTGTACAACTCAGGCCTACCACCAACTACCGACGATTCTTCCACCTCGTCCATGAAAGCGGAACTACTCGAAGCCATCACACCGTTCTACTATTCTGAACGGTTGTCGCTTCTACGCATCTACATCCCCTTGTTTCGCGCGAAAGAAAACTCTTCCGACTCTTTGTATGACGTCGCGTCCCAAATCCTACCCATGCTCGTTCCAGACGGTGTCCAATTCGCCACCACACTTATCACGACTTACTCCCAAAAACTCAAAGAGAAAATCCCTGAAACCATACAAGCGGAACCACGAAAGGCCTCTAGATGGGTTAAGCAAAACAGCAGAGAACAACTCGTATTGCTAGAGGTCCTCTTTTGGAGCATGTGGGGTTTCGTCCCTTGCTCAGGTCCAATGGTCGAGCAAATATACGACGTAGCATACGGGACGCAGCTGGGTTCTTCCCAACAAAACACCGCACCTCTACTTCTCGATGAGGAAGGCGAGCAACTACGGCAAGACTGCGCAGCCATGTGGATGCTCATCATGATCGAAGTATTGGAACTCGAGACCATGGCAGAGCCTGATGCGATCGAGCTCTCAGATGACCCCGAAAACAAAGACATGTATACGGCTTCTCCCCAATCCCTCGTCCGGATCCACGAAATCGTCACGTCGCATTCGGAATCTCAATACGTTATGACATATCTTGCCTGGGCATACGTGTTGTCAAGGTTAACGACAAAAGCAAATCAACTATTACAACAATCTCAATCTATACCATCGTCCTATAAACCGTTTTTTGATCTCGTCAACGTTACCACCCATCACGATAGGTTGTCGAAAACGGCGGAACCGGTGCATATGCTTATGGCGAAGAGTAGTTTGTCGGAAGGTGCTGGGCTATTTCGGTTGCTCAGGATGCTTTTGACAGCATCGCCCTTGTTCGTCACTGCCGTTGCATGGAGAACAGGCTCCAGCGTCACAGACCCCAACGCAATCGCATTTAGGTCCGTGCTTAAAGGTGTGTCTCCCTTCCTTCCTTTCCTATCAGACATATTGACTATCTCACAAGGTCTGACAATTAGCCTTGTCGAGCTCGTACCAGTCGAACTCATACCGGACCTTGACGCTTTCATCGATGTCTGGGTAACGCTCTCCGGGCGTAGCGAGTCCACCTCCGTCGCCGGTATATGCGCCCAGTTTTGGCAATCAGATTGGAAGCATCCCGTCTCTGGCGTATCCCGTCGAGCTATCTTTGACGTTTGCCGCTCCCGCTACCCTGTCCAGATCCAACCACTGGTTAGGCTCTTGCGAGCTATGACGGGTGCAGGTTTCCTTGGCACAGATGACCTCTCTAATGCCGACTTCGCATCCGCCTCGGCTTCTTCATCCACCCACTCATTAGGGACTGAAGAAGACAACATCTCAGAAGAAACAGATATTTGCATCCGACACGTCTTTTACTACTTCGAATCCCTCCCAACGTATACACAAGTTATACCTGTCAGCGCATGTAGTGGGTCTCACGCGCTTTACGAACGAGTACAAGAGCGGTATGGTTCCCCTATAAACGGCTCACAGACGCCTGGAGCCCATAACGGGCTGATATACCACAACTTGAAGCCTCTGAAGCTCCCAGGAGGGTCCATCCTCCCCGTCAAATCCTCAGGCCGACTGCTAAGCGGCGATGGTGGCGAGTACATCGTTGTTTCATGGCAACACCAGCATTCCGGGTGGAAACTCATTCTTGAAGTTCTTACCGACTATATCAACCGGCGCCTCATGCAGTCCGGTTCTGGAGTCATGCAAGAGTTGTCGTTTGGCAAGAAGAAGAGCACGGAGTACCTCACGCTTCGATTAGAAGATGTCGGGGTGGAGATACCTGACGAAGGCGATGAAGTGATGATTACAGACTGTTTGGACCTCGTGTGGAGTTTGGTGCAAGACAATCCCGGACTGGCTGAACAACTGATGCGGGCATTGGAGAGCGGCGAACCTGTAGTGGCACATACGATGTCGGAGACGCAGCCTCCGGATTTGGTCCAACTCACTATTATGATTCTGGAAGAAGCCATGTCGAGGGCGGATCCGAGGAACAGGAGCCAGACGAGGACAAGGTTAATCACCTCTGCCATGAGCGTTTTAGCTGCACTCCTTTCTCTCCCCCATTACTCCAATAGAGTTTGGCTATTCCTCAGGTCGACAACAGCGTTGTTCCCGAACGAGAAGACTGTGGGACTCGCATCTGTCGCGCTTGCGGCAGAGAGAGCGACGGGTCATTACACGATGACGCTAGCTCTTCTTCACTTGGTTCAGCAACTATTCCAGGAAGCCTGCGTCTCCTACATTCCATCACAGTCCAACGCACGGCTCCAGCAACTGAAAGAGGAAGTGTTACTACGTGCAGCACGGTTCGTCCATACCGAAATCTGGATCGAACATCTGGGGTGGAAATATGCCCAGTTGGGCGACAGGTTTGAGATTGGGCGTCGTTGCGCTGCTTTGTACGTCTCAATTGTGGAGTATTCCCCGCCGGATGTAGAGAAGAGACCATTTTCGGCTCTCAGCCAGTCCGTGGCTGACGGATTTCTGTTCAAGGCAGCTAGTTCAACGCTCAACCCACTCGTCACGGCTATAGCAACAGGACGGACGATTCTTCGTTCATTGTATGCGACTCGGAGATTTGGGGAAGCGAGAAGACTATTGTTCCTTCTCCAATCGTGTTTGCATCTCACGAGGATCGTGCTGAACCTCAAGTTGAAATCGGTGGTGGCATCCAAACCGTGTTTGTTGGAACAGGCACTGTGCACACTCGTCAGCGGCGGTTCGGGACCTATCGAGAGCCGGGGAAAGCTAGACCCAGTCGACGTCCTGGCTGGGTACATCAAGGAACGAGACATGGGACCTGTGGTTCCCGTCGAGTCGGCGCGTGTCCTCAGCTCGCTTTGCTCCTCTTTATCTACCATCCAACCGCCCCCAACGACGATCATTGGTCATCTCTCGAACCCAGAAGCAACTGCAGCCTCTCTTGTACGAATTATACAGCACCCCTACGACGAGATGGTATTGAGGAACGCAGTGTGGAATTTCGTTTCCCTTGCAGTGGACAAAGAGCCGGCCCTAGCGGGCTTATTTGTCATGGGCAAGTTCAAGTCGCCGAGTGAGTTGAGATTCAAGCCAGCCGGAAATAAAGGGAAAGGGAAACAGAGGGAGGACGAGGTGGATGCGAGCCAGTCGAGCAGCGGTGCGACGAATAACGGCAGTGCATTGAGCGTTGCCCGCGACGTGTTGACGAACTGGAAAGAAATGTCAAAGGCAAACCCTCAGCTTCTCGCTTCCGTGCTCAAGTTCGTGGAAGTGGTATGGCGACATGGCCTGGAACACAGGACAGCACTGGATCCGCTTCGAAAGAGTGCCGAGTTTTGGAAACAGTTGGTGGGGATCGTCAAGGAGGATTTGGGCTCGGATCTGGAGTGGAAGACGACATCTTCCGCTGTCATCGATGGAGTGGAACATTCAACCCTTCATGAGTCGGTCGCTGCTCATGCCTACCACACCCTTGCCAAGGCTTATGCTGTCAGTATCGTCAGCTTAGACATTGGAAACGAGGTGCAGTCGCAAGGGAAGGAGCCGTCAAAGGCATCAGCCCCCGTCAGCTTCAAAGAGCTAGATTCGTGTTTCAAAGACAAGGAGAAGCTTCACATGCTTCTGTCAGAGGCAGCCTCTAGTTCGTATTCACCCGACGTTTACGACGAGCTTCTTCATTCTCTGAAAACGACATTTGATGGACTGGTTCTGGAGCAGCTCCGTATACCAGATTTGGAAGATGATCGAGAGTTTGGGGACAACTTTGTATTCTCGGTCGCTCTTTTGAAGAGCCGGTTGCGGGCGTACGCGATTAGCGGGGAGCAGAAACAAGACCAAGCACACCACGTCGAAAAACTGCTCATGTCAGTCAACCTCAATCTATCGCTAACTCATACGCAAACGGCGTTGATGGAGTCCTGGCAAACATTGCTGCGTCAAGTCGTTCCATATCTAGGAGGGGACCCGTCCGTCAGGCCTAGCCTACTTGATACTGCATCGTCCATTTCTCGCGGCATTGCGGATGAAAAGAGATCCGGAGACATGATGGCAACTATTCATGGCAAGCGGCTATCGTTGCTTCTTTCCATACTGGAGCTCGCGTGGTTCTCGGCGAAGGATACCGTTGATGAGATCAAGTCTTTCATCGAGGTCGTTCGGAATGTTCATGATATTATCCTCAACGAAGCTCATCCACCGTCCAAGTTGTTCTTGGGAGGAGTTTCTGCGCCATTCCATAAGGTCCTCCTCCAAATCATCTATTTTTGCGCAAGACATGGTAGAAGTCTCGCTAGGCGGCTAAAGCCGCTCAGGGCGGAGCAACGGCTAACGTTATTAGCTATGGTGGAGTCTACGCTCAACCTCGTCATTGACGCGCTTTTTACCGTCTTTACCTCTGCGCGGGCAGTGAAGGATCTCGACCTAGACAAAGATATGGAGCTGCTGGTGGCCGTCTTCGAGCAATGCACCCGCAAGGATCTTAGTCCTTCTTCAACCCTCTGGCTTTCCCGCTGTCAAGAAACAGATGTTATAGGAGCAAGCCTCGAGCTCTACAGACACATCGACATCGTTGGTATATCAGACCTCCCCCTCCTTATTTTGCGCAAACAGCCGCTATATGTGCACCACATCCTGCTCTTCCACATTGCCCTCGTTAGCAACCCCACGGCGGCGGAGAGATTTGCCAGTAACGGTGTCCTCACCGCATACAGCAACAATTCCATCACTACTGCGATCATGCGAGGCTTGATTGATGTGACGATCCCAGAGCTGCCTGGCGAGCGGAGTCCCCCCCATGTTGCGTACTGCTCTATGCTCGCGGTCGTAGCAGCCGTGATTTCCTCTCTCGGACAGAGTCATTACTTTGAAGCCGAAGCAGCCGGTTTTGTTCAGCTTTATGGGAATCAACTATCGCGCGCGCTATCTTGGACTGTTGGGGATGCTATTACATGGCCTCTATTAGAGGAAATCGAGCAAGTTATAGCTCTCTTCTACTCCATTTCTCGCAGCACCCCCAGAGGACCAAAGAGTGCACACCCGGTGATTGAGAAGATACTCCGTGCTTTTACGACCAGCGGCCTCAAGCTGTTGCAGCAGTTGAACTACGCTATCACACATCCAAATCATCTCGCAAGTCTTTTGGAGCCGGTGACAAATGAAGAACGAGCGGCGTTGGAGAAAGAGCAGAACAATGCACCCATAGATTCTGACCCTTT
Source organism: Amanita muscaria Koide BX008 (assembly GCA_000827485.1). Taxonomy (NCBI): domain Eukaryota; kingdom Fungi; phylum Basidiomycota; class Agaricomycetes; order Agaricales; family Amanitaceae; genus Amanita; species Amanita muscaria. Next base: position 67,920 of record KN818325.1, read on the forward strand.
GAAACGGCCACTCATCCTTCAACTCATACATCGGCTATTCAAGCTATCAAGTAACGTGCTCGGGACGTTGCTCGTGATCAGTCGTGCCGAATCGGTTCTACTTTCACCTCACGATGACTGGCCACTACCAGAAGCTGTGGTTGTACCTGTGAGTTTCTCGCGATTCCGGCCGCTCACCGGTTCCTGACCGCGGTTATCTTAGCATTCGAAGGTTGTACCGAGCGAACCAGCTTCAATCGGTACCCTGCTCGAGCTCGGGAACTGCACTCTTGATGTGCTCCGTGACCTTGTGAATCGCCCTGCTGGACAAAGCATACTACCAGTAGGAGCGCTGCCGACGCGGACAACAGATCCCGGGTTGGATGTCGAGAAAGGAGTATACACAGCGCGAAGGAACCTGGAAACCGCTTTGACTTATGCTGTAACACAATTGGCTATGTGGTTGCGGAAGCCGGACTTTGAGCCATCCACTATATCAGGTGGAGGCGGTGAGGGGATGGACGGAGTAGCCGAAGATGAACGGATGGATGGAAAAGACCTTCACCGTTCACACTCAAGGACGACGTCTTTGGCAGAGAGAGTGCGAAGAGGGATGACGGGCGAGATTGCAACCGATTTGCAAACGTTGATCACAAAAGCCAAGCCAATTCTAGAGAAAGCAGATGTGATGTCGAATGTACAGGAGGGGAGAAGTGTGGATCTCATGGATGTGTTGAGCAAGTTTTTACAAGAGCGCGTTATGATTCTGGCATCGTAGATTGTACTGAGCATTTATGTATTTTCTATTACAATGTTAATGTTCCTGTATGGATATGGGACGTCTGCCACGTCCGCGTGCCATGGTATGGCTCTTGGTATCAAACCTCCATCCAACGAGGCCGCTCTTATAATCCACTTAACTCGTAAGGACGTCTGCACCTGTCTCCGTTATCAGAACCATATGCTCGGCTTGTGCGCTGCGAGCGCAGTTCTGCCCGATCATCACATCAATACCATGCTTCGACCTGGGAGGACGAAGGCACGTACCTCAGTTGACATCGTCCAACCATCTGGGAAGATCCACCCTCTTGGATTACTACCTTGAACAATGCTAGGCTAAAAAGTGAAGACCTAAGTATAATCGAGTGAAAACAGGGAAAGAAAGCATATACCTCGATAGTGAAGCAATCTCCAGGAACCATGATACCCGGTTCTTCATTTACTGACATACGGTCAACGTTCAATACCGGCGCAGTGATTTGCTATCAAGAACTCACTGTCATGAATGATCCACGGCGGCTTGTGAAAGTCGGTCCCGATGCCATGTCCAGTTAACTGGGTATTGATAGAGTAGGTGTGTTCTTCCGGAGATCCATTTACCGAAGAGCGGTGAACTGAATCATGGATAGCCTGACCAATGGACTTGAATGGCCGTCCAGGCGCGCAAGTTGATATTCCAGCGTGTAGGGCGAGAAGAGTGGTAACCACGAGAGACTCGCCCATTTCATCCTGATTGATTATAGCGCATTAAAAGGGAGAAAAGTGATGAGGAGAAGGGTATATGCGCACCACATCGCCAACTAAGAATGTTTCGGAGGTGTCGCCGTGATAACCATTGAGGTAGACCGTTATGTCAATGTTGATAATGTCGCCATCTTCTAAAGGTCGGCTAAGTAGTAAGAATAGAATACTTCGTATGAGAACGTGCATGTCGCAGAGTAGGTGAGCGTACTCGTCTGGTATTCCATGCGCAATCACGTTATTCACACTGGATAACGATGCAAATCAGTCAATTAGCTTCCTGGTAAACCGAATCCAAACCGACCTCGTACAACACGACTTTGGAAAGCCATGATAGAGCAACGGCGAGGGATAAGCACCATGTGCAATGATGAACTCATGGATTGCGGAATCAATAACGTTTGTGGTTATTCCGACCTTTCGTATCCCTCACCAGAGGAGAGAGATTAGTGGTAGATAAACATGAGCGGCTGTGAGCATACCTGGACCAGAGATTTGGCGTACCCTCTCACTCTCTTCGCCAATTTTCCTGCCTCGCGTATGTGAGCTTCGGACTCGGTTCCCAACACGACCCTATCGTGCTTTGTCCTCTTCTTGCGTGTGATATCAGCGTATAATGGTTTCAGGATGTGGTCCGGAACATGTCGAGGCTTGATATGAGATACGCCGAAGGAAAAAGGCTCGGGAGGTAATATGACACTATATTCTCCAAAATCTGGAAGGTCGTCAGGATTGAGGACCTCTTCCCTTGTGCTTGGATTGTGGTATGGTTGTATTCTGGAGCTAGTTAGGCGTCGCAGATTGAGAATGTTGTTAAGGCGCGTATGATATTTCCATGGTCGAACTCGAAGAACCATAGGAGTTGACGGCTATTTTCGTTTATTTTTGTGTAATTTAGAAGTCATTTGATGTTGAAATTTGACGAGTTGAAAGTCCTTGAGGGGATATCGAGGGAAACAATGAGAGTTGTTCTATCCACCCAGCAAAGTTCTAAACCTTTACTTGCATTGATTCTACACATACATGAATACGGAGCAGTCGTTGCTGGTTCACGCCTGGGGAATTGAACATACCCACTACATACCCACGGTTATACATGCCATTCAGCACAATTTAGCATGTGTGTGCCTTGAGGCTGCGCCAGTGCTCCTTAGCTCTTCCCTCTATCCAGCTTGAGCGTATCGAACACTCGTCTTGCCATTATGCCTCTCTGTATGCTTTGCCCCACCATTTGGAGTTCAAAGAAGAAGAAACGGCCGATTCGCTCCCGTGAAGAAGACCATCACAGTAATGATCTTCGGTCCGATCTAGCGATCTCCCCTGTCGCCACGTAACTAATTGGTGCCCATAGGTTCAGTATAAGAGGTAATCCTACTGTTGCGAATGTTGGCGTGAACAGGGGAGTGAATAATGTGACCACTAATAATAATATAAACTATGGCGGAGCTCACGGTGCGCCCTTCTTTGGACTGTATTTATCACTTGGCTTGATATATCTGAAGGCTTGGAAAAAATGGAGACATTTGTCTCCTTCGCTGCCCATCACAACTCCGCCGAACAAGATCCAGATCGCCGATGCCATCCAGGAACACGAAAATTTATCCTGGAATGCATCCAGAATTGGATTAACAATCCAAGCGCACCCGAGCGCATTGCCTGGCTACATGGCCCCGCGGGTGCAGGGAAGTCTGCGATAGCACAAACAATCGCCCATTCAAATATGAAGGAAAAGGTGGCAGCGACCTTCTTCTTCTATCGCTCCGATCGCAGTCGTAATGACGGGAACCGCCTCTTTACGACGTTAGCTTGGCAACTCGCCTTCTCGATTCCTGCTGTCAAACCATTCATTGTGGACGCTCTCGAAAAACAACCAAACCTTCCAAGAACAAACGTTGAAACCCAATTTGATCAGCTCATCGTTCAGCCCTTCCAGCTGTTGAGAAGCCAAATGCCTCAATCATTGCACGCGCTTCCGGTCATTATTATTGATGGTGTGGATGAATGCGCCGACGAAAAGCTTCAGCAAAGATTCCTCAAAGTCATAGGCAATGCAGTCGGGGACGGTTGTCTCCCATTGCGCTTCCTTATTTGCAGCAGACCCGAAGCGAATATTCAAGGGACCATTGATCGCTTCCAACCTCCCCCTCTCTTCATTGATCTGGCTAAGCTCGACGACGCAAACCGCGATATCGAGAAATACCTCAAAGATGAATTCTCCCGCATAGCGTCTGAGCGGGACCTTCCGAAACTATGGCCAGGCGAGCAGGCAACTCAAAAGGTTGTATTCAAATCTTCCGGTTATTTCATATTTGCAGCCACAGTTATCAGATGCGTTGGTGACCCGGATAATAGTCCTGAAGCACTGCTCGATATTATTCTGGGACTGAAACCAATTAGATCAACGTCACCATTTGCACCATTGGATGAATTGTATATGGAGATTTTGAGACGTCAGCTTGACCAGGATTTCTTGAAGACCTTTCTCGCCTTGCTGGTCGGTCGTAGCTCGGTCGAAGTCGTAGAATATGCGGCCAACAACAAGACCAATCTCGCGGATGACGATGTGACACTCATGAAGATTTCCAAGAAGGAGTTGCACATAAAGCTACGGAGAATGTGCTCATTATTGAACTTCAAGCCTCACATCGACGTTTATCATCGTACATTCATCGATTTTCTGCTAGATCCGTCTCGCTCCAATCAGTACCATGTCAGCAGAGAAGGCGGAATAACGCGATACTTGGAGCTCGTCGTGGAATGGATTGTTCAGTATGCCGCTAGAGTAATTGAACAGCCTGACTAGTACGTCTGTGCTAGAAATTTATACAATACTTACACTTCATTGCAGTCACAAAGCTTATCATTTTCGCCCTCAGTTTGTCAACCTCCTGGACCAGGGTTTTGTAAATATTCCGCTCCATGTAGAAGGATGGCACAGGGCATTGCAGCCTCTCCTGCACCTCCAGGATAAACTTCTCAGGTTGCCGAGCATCAATCCCACTTGGGATATCCTCCCCTGCAAAGAGTGCTTTGCATTTTACACTATGCGGTCTCTTTTGTTGCGTCTCGCAATTCTCCAGGGGTTCCCCCATGCTTCTGCTGAATCTGCAGAACAATATGCCTCCAGCACGCTGTTAACATTGACTGTCACAGAGCGAAATATATTTCAGACGGATTTGGACTATTCTCTTTCCTCATTGCTTACGTGGCTTCGAAATTCCAAGGTCCGTAGCAAGGACTGAGATACTAGTATTCGATCATGCTGAACGAAGTTTTAGTCAGGAGAGCAATCGTTAACCACACCGACGATTGATCTCCTCCGCATCATCCTGCGTTTCGACTATGCTGAGGTTGCCGCAAAGGTTTTATCGGTCGCAGATGCTCAAGAATTGGTAGACATTATCGATCATGTAAGATATTGAAAGTGCTTCAAGACGGGAACTCATCATACCGTCAGGTAATCAACAATGAAAAGTTACTCAGAAAGTTTAGACCATGTGAAATCGCCCAGGCTACTCGCCTGGCATTGAGTCTTTTTGCAAAGGCACCGGTCCTTCCACGGTCCCTTTTTTTGGAGATGAATGATTTAACTGGTGAGTACGCTTTCGGGAATATGCAGGTGAGTACGCTTTTGTTCTGTATGTGATATATAGTTCATGCTGCAAAGGCCTTGCTCCACACTGTGTTCATGGGCAGGATTCTGGACCGAAATTTCGTTGTTCCCTTGTTTCGGATAGTCAAGCAAGGTGCAATTTTTAGATTTATTCATGTCAATGATAGAGGGGAATCAATGAGGGAATGGCAAAAAAAGGTAAACCCAAGTTCTGTTACAATGAAAGCCGTAAGTCTCGTGCCGACCTGAACAAATTTTATTCACCTGTTGGTTACATATGATTTACAGATGCTCGCGGTAGCAAAAGCCTTTCAATATTTCCACTCACTGGGCATCGTACTTGATCATCATTATGTTTCTCTGGTAAGTATACCGCATTTCTGGTGAAGTGCACTTTGACAATAATTTCATTAGCATTGCATCTTCTTGGACTCCAAGCTCTGTGCGAGCATTCGATCTCAAGGGACGTTATCAGATTTAGAAGAGAGATGGACATTTAAAGCGAACATATTCTCTTTTGGATGTTTTTTCTATGAGGTATGATCACTTCCTACTTTTCCGTGATCTGCTTAGTGTTTGGAAATGACAGACGTATTTCAATGTTGAAATAAAAGATCACGACAGACGGAAACTCAAACGAACCGTTATAGTTAAACGCCCTTCGAAGCCAAAAATTCGAGATGATGCGTGGCAGCTTATCCAACGGTGTTGCGCGGAGGATCCGAAGAGTCGGCCAACTATAGACGAGGTCGTGCAAGAAATGGAGTCATGGAGATTGGTTTGAAGTGTTTGTATTTGTGTTTATCTCTTATACTCGTGTTTCTGCTGGTCGTACTATTATATCCGCTTCGGGAGAGGTATCTCTATTGTTATTTTATTTGCTAGTCCCTCTGAGACGCTCGAACGTCACTAACCTTTCTCTAGTATGTACTAATAGCTTCATTATCACACACAATGATTGTACTAATGAACCGACTGGTTTATAACCTGGGTGAGCGAAACTGAACTTCACTGGATTCTCACGCGTTTGTAATCGAGAGATGCCAGTCATCTCCACTTCTCCACCAACCACCATGTCCACCCAAGTCGACACGGGAAAGACTTACGCTACCAGATCCGACGGCGAAGCACTCAAAACAGTTGACTCCCACTTAGCGGACGCACCCTATACTCTATTCGCAAGTTGGTTCTGTCCATTCGTTCAGCGGGCCTGGGTAGCTCTCGAAAATCTAGAAATCCCTTACAAGGTGAGTTTGAGCATTTCTTCACAATACCTGAGACGTCATATGATCCTTACTGCATATTCCCATTCTGCAGTATTGTAAGCCCATGCACTCTATCGCGCGCATAGTACAGCTGTCGATCTCAATTTATCAGATGAAGTCGATCCGTATCGCAAACCTCCTGACCTTATCGAGGTCTCTCCAAAAGGTCTCGTTCCAGCTTTGAAGCTCAACGAATATACAGCACCTCGGTCTTTGAATGAAAGCACCATCATAGTCGAATTCCTGGACGAGTTAGTCCTGTGCATATATGTTACTAGCACAGAGGAAATTGATCCTCGATAGGTTGGCGAGGCAACAAGGCAAAGGTCGTAGCTTGCTTCCTCCACTCAGCCATCCCTGTACGTTTGGCGCAGTAGGCTGGATTATGACGTCACTCATCGCGTCATTATCGCTGTTACAGATGCCCGTGCTCTCATCCGTTTGCAAGCCGACCATATCAACCGGACTCTTGTTCCATCTTTCTACCGCTATCTCCAAGCACAAGACGCGGAAACGCAAGCATCTGGTCGTGATGAACTGTACCAAGCGCTTGAAACGCTTGCCTCTCTATTTGAACGAGCGGAGAGGGAGCTTGGCACTGACAAAAACGTTCGAAAATATTTAGGCTTGTGGGTAGAAGACGGAGAGCTAAGTTTAGCGGATGTGATGGTTGTGCCTTGTGAGCTTTCGAACACTTCCACCATTCAGTGATATTGGATTCATGGTGCATACAGGGATCCTACGAGCGACTAACGCACTCAAACACTACCGAGGCTTCGAGTTACCCACAGGCGACAGGTTTGATGCCTGGGTTCACCGGTTGCTCAACCATCCTTCGGTCAAGGCGACGTGTAGCACCGACCAATTGTACATCAATGCTTACGAAAGGTACGGTCATTTCTTTTCATGCGTGTTTCTAAGATGGCCAATTCGTGAATAGATACGCATTAAACAGACCAAACACGAGCCAGGTTGCGAATGCCATTAATACTGGGAAGGAACTTCCCTGACGAGTCGTCTTGTGTAAAAAGAGACTGGACGAGTAAGGGAATGTAGAAGGGCGACCGACTAGATAAAGGGAAACACAGGGGATGATATTCTTGTTACGGTGAGGAGGTACAGGTACCAAGGGTATTTATACGTATCAGTATGAAGTTCGACAGGGTCAATAAAAGCGTAGAATGGGATTCTTTAGTGAAGGGGCAAGAGGCCGGGTTCCAAGCCGTTGGACAGGTCAACCGGAGTTAGACGCACCCAGTGAGAGGCGTTGTCGTCTTTGTGCTCATGGG
>KN818325.1:93701-108191 GCA_000827485.1 Amanita muscaria Koide BX008
AGACTTAAGATATTATACTTGAGACGTTGTTCCATTATCTGGAAACAGCGTATCGTAATCTGTGTCTGGCGGTTCCTCGCATCAATGCAGAGATTGGTGTCTTTGCAACGTGCCGAGTCAGTGACGTAATCGGGAAACGACTTGTGGTAGATGCGTGGAATATCGTCGCCGCCAAGGAGGATGACGGATTGGAGACTCTCGAGCACTGCGTGTATTTCCTCCGTGTCGATGTCGATAAGATAGGCTAGCATAGCGACAGGAAGAGGATGTTGAACAAATATGATCGTGCCAACGACTGATTGGTAACGACCAACTATGTCATGGTCGCCACAGTCCACAGGCACAACGTTCCGAAGTATGACCGTATAGAAGTGATCCAGATCCTTGAAGGGTGTGTGATCCTGGGCAAACGCCTGAAGCAGCTTTTGCATCTGAGTGGCAGGATTAGAAGCAAATTTATCCAAAACAAGCCGTACAGCTGTCGAAGCGATAATAAAGAGTCTTCCCGAAGCACGAACGAGGAAGTCTATCTCCTCATCACTGGCATACCAGTGCCTCTTAGAAAAACGTTTTCGGACCTGTTCTAAAGAGAGACTGTGTTTGAGATACAGCCTGATGTCGCCGTCGACTACCTTCTCTTCGATGTCTTGCAGGCGGAAAATCTTATGGCCGTCTTGCCTGCCGAAAAAGTGATTAACATGTGGCTGAGGACGTGTAGTCAGAATGACGTTGAAAGCTGGCAGGGCTTGGACAAGTCGGCTCAACCCGCTGAGAACGGAATCGCCGTCATCTTCATCACATTCATCCAATGCATCGACAACAATGAGGATTGGTCGACCGCGCGACTGGACGATGTCCCGCAGTGGTTCTAATATAAGAACCTCAAGTTGTTCTTTGGGATCCTTCATTGTTGCGGGGGATCCACGCCTCGTGAGTAAAGCGTCCCCAATGGCTTGCGAAAATTGTTCGCTATAAAGGCAGAGCTGGTAAGCAATCGCAGTGAAAAACATCTTGGCATTGCTGCGATCGGCTTCATCCCGCGAGAAAAAAAACGAGGCGCCCAGGAGGCCAAGCTCGTCAGCTCGGGCGGCAACAGTGTAGGCAACGGTGGATTTCCCGATTCCAGCTAGTCCGGATAACACATACATCCTGGTCTCGTCCATGCCGCTGACCCAATCCGCTATCTCTTTGAGAAGGGCCTCTCTCGTGCCGTGGAAGCATGATCCAATCTTTTTCTTGTTTTGGTAGTCGCTGTAAGCGGCCTGTGGGCGTGGTAGAGTTACGATCGATTGGTTCTAAAAATGCAAAGGTTAAAGAACTGTAATATGGCGATGAAGAAATTCCTACTAGGATATGTTTTCTTATAATATCGTTGATATCCGGCAGCTTGAATGTGACGGCGTTCGAGATGTGGTCCCTGATCTGTATGTGCCGAATTGCCAAGTAAGCCTTCAGGTCTGGTTCTACTAGTAGGTATGGTTTCGACGTACCATGTCCCTTTCCGCTTCAGAATATTGCCCGTCTAAACGGAGCGTGATGAGCTTGATCATGAATCATCAGCTACGCTTACCGCCGAATTGGAAGATTATAGCATCCCCTTGAACTTCATAGAGAATCGCGCGACCACCGATCTTGACGTTCTTTGCTTGAACAACTGGCATGTCGATCCCACAGACTCAAAGGAAGGATGAGGGATTCAGGAGCGGGGCGTGGGAAGTCGTTTGCCAAAATAAGCTGAGCTGAAGGTTCGTTCAGGCACCCGTCTCTGATGTTAGCTCGTATATCACTTCTTCGTATTGGTGTTCTTCTTAGGCGTTGGAGAAGATGAACGGTTGGATGGAAAGGACCTTCACCGTTCACACACAAGGACGGCGTCTTTGGCAGAGAGAGTGAGAAGAGGGATGACGGGCGAGATTGCAGCCGATTTGCAAACATTGATCACAAAAGCCAAACCAATTCTAGAGAAAGCAGATGGGATGTTGGACGTACAGGACGGGAGGAGTGTGGATCTCATGGATGTGTTGGGCAAGAGCGGGTTATGGTTCTGGCATCGTAGATTGTACTGAGCATTTATGTGCATTTTCAATATTCTCCACTATTACAATGTCAATGTTCCATTATGTATACGGAATTGTCTGCCACGTCAGCATGCCATGGTATGGCTCTTGGTATCAAACTTCCATCCAATGAGGCCGCTCTTATAATCCACTTAACTCGTAAGTACGTCTGCACCTGTCTCCGTTATCGGAACCATATGCTCGGCTTGCGCGCTCCGAGCGCAGTTCTGCCCGATCATCGCATCAATAACATGCTCCGACCTGGAGGACGAAGGCAGCACGTACCTCAGTTGACATCGTCCAACCGTCTGGGAAGATCCATCCTCTAGGATTACTGCCTTGAATAATGCTAGGCTAAAGTGAAGACCTTAGTATCATCGAGTGAAATAAGGAAAGAAAGCAAGTCTGTACCTCGATAGTGAAGCAATCCCCAGGAACCATGATACCCGGTTCTTCATTTGCTGACATACGTAGTAACGTACAACGTTCAGTACCGGCCCAGTAATTGGCTATCAAGAACTCACTATCATGAACGATCCACGGCTGCTTGTGAAAGTCGGTGCCGATCCCATGTCCAGTTAACTGGGTATTGATGGAGTAAGTGTGTTCTTCCGAAGACCGGTGAACCAAATCATGGATAGCCTGACCAATGGACTTGAATGGCCGTCCAGGCGCGCAAGTTTATATTCCAGAGTGGAGGGCGAGAAGAGTGGTGGCCACGAGCGACTTGCCCATTTCATCCTGATTGATTGTAGCGCATTCGGAAGTGGGAAAAGTGAGGAGGAGAAGGGTATATGCGCACCACATTGCCAACTAGGAATGTTTCGGAGGTGTCGCCGTGATAACCATTAAGGTAGACAGTTATGTCAGTGTTGATAATATCGCCATCTTCTAAAGGTCGGCTATGAATAGATATGAGAACGGCAATAGATGGAGTAGGTAAGCGTACTCGTCTGGTATTCCATGCGCAATCACGTTGTTCACACTGCATAACGATGCAAGTTAGTCAATTGGCTTCCTACGTAAACCGAATCCAGGCCTCGCACAACAAGACTTTGGAAAGCCGTTATAGAGCAACGGCGAGGGATAAGCACCATGCGCAATGATGAACTCATGGATGGCAGAATCGATAGCGTTCGTGGTTATTCCGACCTTTCGTATCCCTCACCAGCATAAAAGTGGAGAGAAATTAGTGGTAGGTAAACATGAACGGCTGTGAGCTTACCTGGACCAGAGATTTGGCGTACCCTCTCACTTTTTTCGCCAATTTTCCTGCCTCACGTACGTGAGCTTCGGACTCGGTTCCCAACACGACCCTATGGGGCTTTGTCCTCTTCTTGCGTGTGATATCAGCGTATAATGGTTTGAGGATGTGGTCCGGAACTTGTCGAGGCCTGATATGAGATACGCCGAAGGAAAAAGGCTCGGGAGGCAATATGACACTATATTCGCCGAAATCTGGAACGTCGTCCTCAGGGTTGGGGACCTCTTCCGTTCTGCTTGGATTATGGTAAGGTTGTATTCTGAAGCCAGTTAGGTCGCTTAGGCGTCGCAGATTGGGAACTGGTGGACGGCACGTACGAAGAACCATGGGAGTTGCCGGCTATTGCCGGTTGCTTGAGTCATTTGTTTTTGTGTAATTCAGTGTTGACGAGCTGAAAGTCAAAACCCGGACGGAATATCAGAAATAAAAGTGAGAGTTATTCTCCATCCAGCTTCGCTGCGTTACTTTTACATCTCCGTTGATTCTAGAATGTGGTACGATACGGAGCAGTCGCTGGACTCACTGCTGCAGTGGTTCACCCCTGGATGGTGGAACTTAGGCACGGTTATCAGCGCACAAATAGCATTCGAGGCTTGACACGTAGCTCCTTAGCTCTTGCCTCTATCCAGCTTGAGCACATTGAACACTCGTTTTCCACTATGCCTCTCTGTATGCTTTGCCCCACCATGTGGAGTTCAAAGAAGAAACGGCTCAATAGCTCCCGTGAAGAAGATCGTCACGGACCTCCTCGGTCAGAGCTAGCGATCTCGCTTGTCCCTACGCAACTAAAAGGTGCCCATAGGTTCAGTATAAGAGGTAACCCTAGTGTTACGAACATTGGCGTGAACAAGGGAGTGAATAATGTGACCAATATTAATAATAATACAAACTATGGCGGAGCTCACGGTGCGCTCTTCTTTGTACTTTATTTATCGCTTGGCCTGATTGAATTTGAAGGCTTGGAAAGAATGGAGACATTTGTCTCCTTCCCTGCCCATCACAACTCTGCTGAACAAGATCCAGATCGCCGATGCCATCCAGGAACACGAAAATTTATCCTGGAATGCATCCAGAATTGGATTGACAATCCAAGCGCACCCGAGCGCATTGCCTGGCTACATGGCCCCGCGGGTGCAGGGAAGTCTGCGATAGCACAAACAATCGCCCATTCAAACATGAAGGAAAAGGTGGCAGCGACCTTCTTCTTCTATCGCTCCGATCTCAGTCGTAATGACGGGAATCGCCTCTTTACAACGTTGGCTTGGCAACTCGCCTTCTCGATTCCTGCTGTCAAACCATTCATTGTGGACGCTCTCGAAAAACAACCAAACCTTCCAAGAACAAACGTTGAAACCCAATTTGATCAGCTCATCGTTCAGCCCTTCCAGCTGTTGAGAAGCCAAATGCCTCAATCATTGCACGCGCTTCCGGTCATTATTATTGATGGTGTGGATGAATGCGCCGACGAAAAGCTTCAGCAAAGATTCCTCAAAGTCATAGGCAATGCAGTCGGGGACGGTTGTCTCCCATTGCGCTTCCTTATTTGCAGCAGACCCGAAGCGAATATTCAAGGGACCATTGATCGCTTCCAACCTCCCCCTCTCTTCATTGATCTGGCTAAGCTCGACGACGCAAACCGCGATATCGAGAAATACCTCAAAGATGAATTCTCCCGCATAGCGTCTGAGCGGGACCTTCCGAAACTATGGCCAGGCGAGCAGGCAACTCAAAAGGTTGTATTCAAATCTTCCGGTTATTTCATATTTGCAGCCACAGTTATCAGATGCGTTGGTGACCCGGATAATAGTCCTGAAGCACTGCTCGATATTATTCTGGGACTGAAACCAATTAGATCAACGTCACCATTTGCACCATTGGATGAATTGTATATGGAGATTTTGAGACGTCAGCTTGACCAGGATTTCTTGAAGACCTTTCTCGCCTTGCTGGTCGGTCGTAGCTCGGTCGAAGTCGTAGAATATGCGGCCAACAACAAGACCAATCTCGCGGATGACGATGTGACACTCATGAAGATTTCCAAGAAGGAGTTGCACATAAAGCTACGGAGAATGTGCTCATTATTGAACTTCAAGCCTCACATCGACGTTTATCATCGTACATTCATCGATTTTCTGCTAGATCCGTCTCGCTCCAATCAGTACCATGTCAGCAGAGAAGGCGGAATAACGCGATACTTGGAGCTCGTCGTGGAATGGATTGTTCAGTATGCCGCTAGAGTAATTGAACAGCCTGACTAGTACGTCTGTGCTAGAAATTTATACAATACTTACACTTCATTGCAGTCACAAAGCTTATCATTTTCGCCCTCAGTTTGTCAACCTCCTGGACCAGGGTTTTGTAAATATTCCGCTCCATGTAGAAGGATGGCACAGGGCATTGCAGCCTCTCCTGCACCTCCAGGATAAACTTCTCAGGTTGCCGAGCATCAATCCCACTTGGGATATCCTCCCCTGCAAAGAGTGCTTTGCATTTTACACTATGCGGTGTCTTTTGTTGCGTCTCGCAATTCTCCAGGGGTTCTCCCATGCTACCGCCGAATCTGCGGAACAATATGCCTCCAGCGCGCCGTTATCATTACCTGTCACAGAGAGAAACATATTTCAGGCGGATTTGGACTATTCTCTTTCCTCATTGCTTACGTGGCTTCGAAATTCCAAGGTTCGTCGCAAAGACTGAGATACTATTCGATCATGCTGAACGAAGTTTTAGTCAGTAGAGTCATCGTTAACCACACCGACAATTGATCTCGTCCGCAGCGTCCTGTGTTTCGACTATGCTGAGATTGCCGCGAAGGTTTTATCTGTCGCAGATGCTCAAGAATTGGTAGACATTATCGATCGTGTAAGATGTTTAATAAAGCGCTTCAAGGCGGGAACTCATCATAGCGTCAGATAATCAACGATGAAAATTTACTCGGAGAGTTTAGACCATGTGAAATCGACCAGGCTACTCGCCTGGCATTAAAGCTTTTTGCAAAGGCACCAGTCCTTCCCCGATCCCTCTTTTTGGACATGGAGGATTCATTTGATTTTGGTAACCCCAATGTGTCCCCTAGCGGGAGTATGGAGGTGAGTACACTTTTGTACTGTATTTCATGTATAGTACTTCATGCTGCAAAGGCCTTGCTCCGCTCTGCGTTCATGGTCAGGATTCTGGACCGAAACTTCTGTGTTTCCTCGTTTCGGATATGCAAGGAAGCTGAAAATTTTAGATTTTGGGATACAAATTATATAAAGGGGTCAATAAAAGAATGGCGAGAATGGTCAAAACCAAGGTCCGTTACAAGATTAAAAGCCGTAAGTTTCGCCGTGCCAACCTGAACAAGATTCACTCACCTGTTGGTTACATATGATTTACAGATGCTCGCGGTAGCAAAAGCCTTTCAATATTTCCACTCACTGGGCATCGTACTTGATCATGAACATCTTTCTCTGGTATGTATCCCGCATTTTTGATGAAGTGCACTTTGAAATAGTTTTATTAGGGGTGCATCGTCTTGGACTCCAAATTCTGTGTGAGAATTCGGTTTCTAAGGGTGTTATCAGATTTAGAAGAGAGATGGACATCTGACTTTAAAGCGAACATCTTCTCTTTTGGTTGTTTTTTCTATGAGGTGTGGTCACTTCCTACTTTTCCATATTCTGCTTAGTGTTGGGATACGACAGACGTATTTCAAAGTTCAAATAAATGATTACCACAGACGGGAATTTAAACGAAGCGTTATCGTTGAACGTCCTTCGAAGCCAAAAATTCGAGATGATGCGTGGCAACTTATCCAACGGTGTTGTGTGGAGGATCCGAACAGTCGGCCAACTATAGACGAGGTCGTACAAGAAATGGAGTCATGGAAATTGGTTTGAAGCGTTTATGTTTGTCTTCGTCTCTTTTATTCGTGTTTCTGCTGGTCGTATTATACTCGCTTCGATATCCCTATTGTTTATTTTGTTTGCTAGCCCCCTCTGAGACGCTCGAGCATCGCTAACCTTTCACGACTTAAGTATGTACTACTAAGTACTAATAGCTTCATTATCACACACAATGATCATACCAATGAACTAACCCGGGTCACTATCACTCAGTACACTGGATTCTCACGCGTTTGAGATGCCAGTCATCCCCACTTCTCCACCAACCACCATGTCCACCCAAGTCGACACGGGAAAGACATACACTACCAGATCCGACGGCGAAGCACGCAAAACCGTTGACTCCCACTTAGCAGATGCACCCTATACTCTATTCGCAAGTTGGTTCTGTCCATTCGTTCAGCGGGCCTGGGTAGCTCTCGAAAATCTAGAAATCCCTTACAAGGCGAGTTTGAGCATTTCTTCACAATATCTGAAATGTCGCAGGATCCTTACTGCATATTCCCATTCTGCAGTATTGTAAGCCCATGCACTCTATCGCGCGCATAGTACAGCTGTCGATCTCAGTCTATCAGATGAAGTCGATCCATATCGCAAACCTCCTGACCTTATTGAGGTCTCTCCAAAAGGTCTCGTTCCAGCTTTGAAGCTCAACGAATACACACCACCTCGGTCTTTGAATGAAAGCATCATCATAGTCGAATTCCTGGACGAGTTAGTCCTGTGCATATATGTTACCAGCACAGAGGAAATTGATGCTCGATAGGTTGGCGAGGCAACAAGGCAAAGGTCGTAGCTTGCTTCCTCCACTCAGTCATCCCTGTACGTTTGGCGCAGTAATCTGGATCATGACGTCACTCATCGTGTCATTATCGCTGTTACAGATGCTCGTGCTCTCATCCGTTTGCAAGCCGACCATATCAACCGGACTCTTGTTCCATCTTTCTACCGCTATCTCCAAGCACAAGACGCGGAAACGCAAGCATCTGGTCGTGATGAACTGTACCAAGCGCTTGAAACGCTTGCCTCTCTATTTGAACGAGCGGAGAGGGAGCTTGGCACTGACAAAAACGTTCGAAAATATTTAGGCTTGTGGGTAGAAGACGGAGAGCTAAGTTTAGCGGATGTGATGGTTGTGCCTTGTGAGCTTTCGAACACTTCCACCATTCAGTGATATTGGATTCATGGTGCATACAGGGATCCTACGAGCGACTAACGCACTCAAACACTACCGAGGCTTCGAGTTACCCACAGGCGACAGGTTTGATGCCTGGGTTCACCGGTTGCTCAACCATCCTTCGGTCAAGGCGACGTGTAGCACCGACCAATTGTACATCAATGCTTACGAAAGGTACGGTCATTTCTTTTCATGCGTGTTTCTAAGATGGCCAATTCGTGAATAGATACGCATTAAACAGACCAAACACGAGCCAGGTTGCGAATGCCATTAATACTGGGAAGGAACTTCCCTGACGAGTCGTCTTGTGTAAAAAGAGACTGGACGAGTAAGGGAATGTAGAAGGGCGACCGACTAGATAAAGGGAAACACAGGGGATGATATTCTTGTTACGGTGAGGAGGTACAGGTACCAAGGGTATTTATACGTATCAGTATGAAGTTCGACAGGGTCAATAAAAGCGTAGAATGGGATTCTTTAGTGAAGGGGCAAGAGGCCGGGTTCCAAGCCGTTGGACAGGTCAACCGGAGTTAGACGCACCCAGTGAGAGGCGTTGTCGTCTTTGTGCTCATGGGCAACAACTTATTGCTTGATGAGTTACGCATTCTTGGCACGTGATGTCGTTCAACGCGAGTCGAAATTTCACATAGTACTTAGCTCAACAGCAGGAATCCCCGTTCCCAGGCGCAACACTCGAATGACGGTGGTGGCGAGACATAGACGTACCGTATCGTCCGACTTGCGTGTTTCCAGAGGGGATTATGACGAGGTGCGCGTTTTTGTCGTACATCCCTTTTTCACCTCTTCGTTTTCAGACTCTATTGAACCTTCCCGTACTCTTCAACCGTCACGCATGGTCCATCCGTATTGGGGTTATACACGGACTCCAAGCCAAGCTCGACTCTCTCAAGGATAGCTCGACAGATAGATGTGGGCGTGTTGGTTTCTGGGCATACCCATGTGTGCGTATTGACCCAAAAGTGAACTGATTAAAGTAATCGAACGCACGCACAGATTCCAAGCAGGGAAAGTTTTTCGTGTTCGAATGGTCATAAAGATCGCTTTCTCTCCAGGGCGGTTCAGTGTCATACATCCTATACTGTACGATGTTAACTCTTACACCACGCGGCAGGAGTCAAGATACAAAACGACGCACACACTGGTCTGTCATCGGTGGGCGAAGTAACTCAAGGCTGCACAAACGAGTCAGACGAGTTGAATGTACGACCCTATTGCATACCGGGGACTGTTGGGGATGCTATTACATGGCTACTATTAGAAGAAATAGAGCAAGTTATAGCTCTCTTCTACCCACACATCCAAATCTCGAGTCTTTTGGAGCCGGTGACAAATGAAGAACAATCGGCGTTGGAGAAATAACAGAGAGATGCACCCACAGACTCCGACCCTTTGAAACGGCCACTCATCCTTCAACTAATACGGCTATTCAAGCTACGTTGCTCGTGATCAGTCGTGCCGAATCGGTACTACTTTCGCCTCTTGATGACTGGCCACTACTAGAAGCTGTGGTTGTACCTGTGAGTTTCTCGTGACTCCAGCGACTGTCCGATTCCTCACTGCGGTTGTCTTAGCATTCGAAGGTTGTACCTAGCGAGCCAGCTTCAATCGGTACCCTGCTTGAGCTAGGGAACTGCACTCTTGCTATGCTCCGTGACCTTGTGAATCGCCCTGCTGGACAAAGCATACTACCAGTAGGAGCGCTGCCAACGCGGACAACAGATCCCGGGCTGGATGTCGGGAAAGGAGTATGCACAGCGCGAAGGAATCTGGAAAAAGTGAGCGTACTCGTCTGGTATTCCATGCGCAATCACGTTATTCACACTGCATACCGATGCAAATCATTCAAACGGCTTCTTAGGTGACCCGAATCCAAACCGACAAGACTTTGGGAAGCCATTATAGAGGGATAAGCACCATGTGCAATGATGACTCATGGATGGCGGAATCAATAGCGTTCGTGGTTATTCCGACCTCTCGTATCCCTCACCACAATTAAAGTGGAGAGAAATTAGTGGTAGGTAAGCATTCATGCTATGAGCATACCTGGATCAGAGACTTGGCGTACCCTCTCAGTCTCTTCGCTAATTTTCCTGCCTCACGTATATAAGCATCGGAAATCGGACTCGGTTCCTAAGAGCCAACACGACCCTATTGTGTTTTGTCCGGCTGGTTTTCTTGCGTGTGATTGGTTTGAGGATGTGGTCCAGGACTTGTCGCTGGATATGAGATACGCCGAAGGAAAAAGGCTAGGAGGCAATATGACCCTGTATACGCCAGCCCAAGGCGTGAGAAGAACCCAGGCTCGTCGATAACAAGGACGACAAGGACGTGGATCTACTAGCCTAAGGTTTTCAGTCCAATTGATAACTCGCATGACCGTGACCTACTTCCAAGTCTGATTGACACGGTGATGGCGTGTTGGCTTCTATCGATGTATTATCCGCATCTTTCCGTTCATCCAGCGGTTTGTTGCTTGCAAGATACAGGATGCGAACTATCAGCTTACTGATCACATTTCTTCTCCTCATTTCCAGTGCAACGCCGAGAACCCCGGGCCTGACTGACAATTGGAGACCTGACAAAGCAAGCTATTTCTAGAGTGATAGCAACTCGTGCAACCTTGTGAATACCACGGAAATCGCCGTATACGATAGTATAAAGACAGCTCAAACGCCATCGCCTGCTTACTAGGCTTCTACATTATCAGTCTCAACTGCACTCTACACTCAGGTTAGTCTTTGCCGTCGTGTAAAAAGTCAATGTGATTGTGTAGACATGCCACCAGACAATTTCGGCCAAAACGCAAACTTCCAGGGAGCAACTGGGGTGGCTTTCGGACACAACACTGGCAACAATTCAAACAACAGAACATCAGTAATCCCCACTTCTCCTTCTCCAACAACCACCATGTCCGACACCCAAGTCGACACGGGAAAGACTTACGCTAGCAGATCCGACGGCGAAGCACTCAAAACAGTTGACTCCCGCTTAGCGGATGCACCCTATACTCTATTCGCAAGTTGGTTCTGTCCATTCGTTCAGCGAGCCTGGGTAGCTCTGGAAAATCTAGAAATTCCATACAAGGTGAGTTTGAGCATTTCTTCAATATTTGAAAGTCACAAGATCCTTACTGCATATTCAACTAATTCGAGTCGGCAGTATTGTAAGTCCATGCACTCTATCGCGCATACAGTTGTCGATCCAAATCTATCAGATGAAGTCGATCCGTATCGCAAACCTCCGGACCTTATCGAGGT
This sequence comes from Amanita muscaria Koide BX008, assembly GCA_000827485.1. Classification (NCBI taxonomy): domain Eukaryota; kingdom Fungi; phylum Basidiomycota; class Agaricomycetes; order Agaricales; family Amanitaceae; genus Amanita; species Amanita muscaria. The sequence goes on from KN818325.1 coordinate 105,365, forward strand.
CTCTCCAAAAGGTCTCGTTCCAGCTTTGAAGCTTAACGAATACACACCACCTCGATCTTTGAATGAAAGCACCGTCATACTCGAATTCCTGGACGAGTTAGTCCTGTGGATATGTGTTACTGGCACAGAGGAAATTGATCCTCCTCGATAGGTTGGCGAGGCAACAAGGCAAAGGTCGTAGCTTGCTTCCTCCACTTAGCGATCCCTGTACGTACGCTGGATTCTCACATCACTCATCCACGTCGTTATCGAATATCGTTGTAGATGCTCGTGCTCTCATCCGTTTGCAAGTCGACCATATCAACCGGACTCTTGTTCCATCTTTCTACCGCTATCTCCAAGCCCAAGACGCAGACAAGCAGGCGTCTGGTCACCATGAACTCTACCAAGCGCTTGAAACTCTTGCCTCTTTATTCGAACGAGCGGAGAGGGAGCTTGGCAGTGACAAAAGTTATCTAGGCTTGTGGGTAGAAGACGGAGAGCTGAGTTTAGCGGACGTGATGGTTGTGCCTTGTGAGTCTTCGAATATTTCCACCTGGTATTCAGTGATCTTAGGTTCATCGTGCATATTATAGGGATCATACGAGCGACTAATGTACTCGAACATTACCGCGGCTTTGAGTTGCCCACAGGCGACAGGTTTGGTGCTTGGGTTCATCGGTTGCTCAACCATCCTTCGGTAAAGGCAACGTGTAGCACAGACCAACTGTACATCAATGCTTACGAAAGGTACGGCCATTTCTTTTCATGCGTGTTTCTAAGATGGTCAATTTGACGGTTTACGGTGAATAGATACGCATTTAACAGACCAAACACGAGCCAGGTTGCGAATGCCATTAATACTGGGAAGGGACTTCCTTGAGTTCTTTTTGACAAGTTATTTTGTGTAAAAAAGAGACTGAACGAGTTATAGAATACTTCAGCAATCGACAAACTCATGATCAGTATCTCAGGATTTACTAAAACTGTGTTTCCTGGAACACCGCTCACAGCATAGTGTGATATGCAGTCATGGTACTAGTTTGTACGTGCGACTGACTCATGCCTCAGATTGTTCCAAGAGTTTGATAACGTTACATGATACTCTCTTTGATCGTTTTATTAAGAAATCTGAGGTCCCATGAGAATAGCGTGCATTGACATGTCCTGTATCACGAAAGTCGATGTGAATACGATATGTAACACAGGTTAAGTTGTACATCGAGAGCAATTCTCAGAGGTCTTCAAACATGGAACGTCAATCAGTCCATTCGCCTAGCGACATGCAGGTTGGACGACTTACTACTAAAAGTTGTAGGTGCTGCCGGCATTTTGCTGACCATCGCCTGTGTTTGTGTTGCCGTACTGTTTACCAGTATTCACACTGTAATTATTCTTGCCGTGGTTATTGGCTATATGATTTCACATGTTTCAAATATTAAAAATAAGAGTACGCAAAATGACTTGCTTGTGTTATTAGTCGTCTTGTTGTTCGAATTGCTGGTGGCCTTGCTGTTGGCACCGAAAGCATTTCCGGCTCCCTTTGAGAGGTTCGCGTTGTTTCCGAAACCAGTGTTGTTGTTGTTGGGCATGTCTACCAGTAGGGACCGAGGATATCGTTATTAGTTTGCTCAAGACGGTGGTGACTCACTGGAGAGAGTATGCGGTTGAAAGTGGCGGGATGGGATGCTGCTCTTGTTACACTGGTTTATAAGGTGACTTCCGCTTGGATCCACATATGGTTTATCATGCAAGTAATCATCAAACCAAAATGGCTACTCGTGGAATCAACGGAAACCGATAGAGATCAATGAGGGAGGTCACATTGATGTTAGGTATTCCATATCCGTCTTGCTTCCAGGCATGCACTGTCAGCTGAATCAAGATGAAAGGCACGACTGGCAGTGCTTGCGTCGATATGGAAAATTGTTGATAAGCAAGAACTTGAAGGTTGGCGCCCGGTGCTGTCACGCGTCATCATGCCTTTCAATCTCCATTGATTCTCCACGGAACGTGTTCAAGGTTAAGGGTCTCTCTGCTCGATATTTTAGCTACGATCTGACTTCTACATCTGTACCTGATGATCACATACCAGTGATACCATGAATCTTGCGGCCTCATTATTCCCGATACTATCACACATCGGCTTGATTTTGTGGATTAAGTTAACTGAGCGATATTCGCCATTTCCGTCTCACTCTAGGCCTGATGGTGATGTGGCGAGAGGATTATGCGGCTTCTGTGCACAAGTTAAGAGACTCATGGCACCGCCGCCCTTCTTCTTTCCGTGCTCATGCTAGCCCACGGCTGTGTATCAACATAATATAGCTCAAAGATGCGAAAGAAGCGGATGCAGTGAGATCGTTCTATCCTGTCCAACAGTCTACTGCAGACCATGGCCGGATCCTGCAACAGATGCGATGATGTGACAAGCGTGATTTTCCCACAGTCGGGCATACACTGGCAGCACGTGTAACGATGTTCATTGATACCTAAAACATCCCCAATCCTCAAGCTCAAGCTCAAGGTTCCGTCTATCAGTCCTAACAAGGCGTGCATACTTCTCTCTCGGAGTCTCCTACTCGGCTACTCCTCGGTAGGTGTCAGATTGGAAAGTGACAAGGTTAAATTCGGAAAACATGCAAATTTCCGCGCAGGCAGCAAAGTTAACGTTTGAAGCCAGCAGCCATGCCGTTCCTGGTCATCGCCATTCCAAGTCCGGTCCTCCGGATCTATAAACAAACAGCCTAGCTGCTGGAGTTGGACCGTTGGACCCTGGTGCCGACTTCCAAGTCAGTGACATTCATCCTATTACGTTCCTGAACCCACGAATAACCAATAACAGATA
>KN818326.1:0-19054 GCA_000827485.1 Amanita muscaria Koide BX008
CGGCTCGAAGCGCTCGAGAAGCGGGAGGACGCTTGGAGAAAGCTAGAACCTGTGTTTGAAACGACGATACAAGTCAACCATCAACCCTTTGGGAATCATGGTTTGACGGCAGGCACTTATTTTCTTGACGATAACAATCTACAAGATCTGCATTATTGTCGTCTCCCTTCGTCCCCTCAAGACAATTCGCATTGGGTCAGGTTTCCAGGTCATGGTCCTGCACAAGACTGGTCTGGACTTCTCGTCTCTTTTGCTCTAGCAGTCTATGAACACGATCTCATAATCAACGTTATTTCGTAAGCTCATTAATCTTTCAATCTCATAGCTAGGAATTAATGAACGGACAATAGGTCTGAGATGAGTGAGATCGGAAATCAGACAGACATGCAACGACACTCTCTCGACTTGGTCCTTCTGAAATTTTCAACGGGAGAGTATCACCCACTCGCTCGTCATCCTCGAATCCACGTTCAGAGCTCACCAGATGCCCAACCTGGGGTCATACCAACCGTTCTCGGCGATAGTCTCGTTTTGGTCGTCGGCAGTGAAGAGAACACGTCTCTCCATCAACTATTCATATTTGACTGGAAAACCGGCCACAAACGACTAGTAAGTCATCGTTCCACTTTTCCTCATTGACATTCGTAATCATTCCAACCCATTCTAGCAACACGAAACAGCTAAGGAAGGATACTCGACTCCCGTTTTCGTCTCTCCAGAACTACTCCTCGTGCCCAACCTCGCCCTTTCCAGCTTCGAAGTCTGGCACCTTCCCCCTTCCGATCCTAATACTACGCCTCCCATCCAAATTCTCTCCCTCCAACTACCCGCCGTCTCCCATCCCTTCTCCATCTTCGGCCTCACTTGCGATGGAGGATCCAGCCCATTTATCCGCTCTATCCCAGACATTGTGCCACGGCCTTTCTTCCCCTCTCCAGAGAACTCCGTCATCATCGCCAACCTCCGTGTCGAGACTTACAGAAGACCTCGAAGCACAAAATACTACACGCTTATCATAAGCCGCCGCGCGTTACTCGATACGATACAAAAATTGGTACCACCTTCACTACTTGAACAACTAGATCTACCAAAGCGGTTGACGAACGAAGTTACCATGCATAAATTTGCTGATCCGGACAGTGATGGATTGGTTAGACTTGACGCACAGTCAAAGTTGGTTTCGACGAAGCCTCGTCGCAATTCCTCTCCACGAACCATTGACTCTCGGACTTTTGCAACTTCTCAAACTTCTCCAGCTTCTCCTATATCACATATATCCGCCGACGCTGGTCCTTCATCTATTTCTTCAGGATCGTTCACAACCTCGCCCACATCTCAATACAACTTCCCACAAGTCCAATGGGCAGACTGGGGTCCACCCATATCTCGATGGTTCAGAGTGGCCGAAAGTCGAGGGATATTGACCTCCACTTCGGCTGGCCAAAGATGCACGCTTTTGTTTCCTCATACGCATGGGAGATCGACAGTTGGTGTAGTAGATTTTAACCCGCATAATTTCCGAAGAAATGCAGAAGGCGAGGATAACGGCGGTAATGGCAGGATGGAGGAAGGAAAATTTGACCATGAAGGCAGGTTTTCGGAAGAAGTGTATATGGGGTTGAAGTGCGTGGTTTATAACGCGCCGGATGAGTACGATTTTGATGCAGTGTTGATGGATGAGGAGAGATTGTTGGGGGTGAAGGTGAGCACTTTCGAAAATGACATTGATTTCCTCCCCCCCCTGATAAATATTGAATCAGCATGATCAGCATGGCAATCCTCAAAGTGTCAAGGTTCTTTATTTTGGTTAGGAATGAGTGGTTTGTACTGTTCTTTCGGGTGTGGTGTATCATCAATTGTCACTTATATGCGAACAGAATGCGATTCGAACGACGTGGCTCCGCAGCAGGTGTCCGATTTCATCATTGTTGCCTGAGCATTGGGCACTGCACTCCTGTTTTCCATGGTATATCCGACCTGCCGATGCGCCCCATGACGGGTACGGTTTGATGAATATATCATCGTCGAAGTAATAGTAGCCATCGTCCCATGGCAATTGTTGGGTGATTAAGCCTCGTACATTCACCTGCCGCAATATATATTATATACTCCTAATATGATGATGCCGGCAGATGTAGTAAAAAGTTCAGTGTGAGAAGAATCGGAGGACCGTACAACAATACGGCCGGATTTGCCTCATATGCATTACATGCTCCTTCGTCCTATGCTCTGTACGCCCAGGACAGCCCTGTCCATAGATCTGCTGCGCCAGGGAATTTGTCCGACTGTCCAGATGTCTTGAGTCTTGACTCACTTGTGTCGTCCTCCTTCAGTTTTCCTTACCTTGGTGTTAGTATCCAACACCACTCACTGCACTAAGACACTCTCGCTCAGACGATGAGAAAGAAACAATCTTACTTGCTCTGTGGACGACAGAAACAATCCTAAGACTAAAGTACCCTAAGCCCTACTACCTTATTCAAAAATATCGGTGCAGGAATCTTCGTCTTCTCGTATGGCTTGATCGCAAGATCAGTGCGGACAAAACGGGGAGATTTCATCAACCCTAACGGAAACGAAAGGGGTTGGAACCCGGAGATCTGGAAATGCGGCTTTAGTGAGTGCAAACATTTTGCGACGCCGTTCGCGAGCACGAGCAGCAGCAGCTGGATCGGCAATTGGCCGAAAAGGGATATGGTAAGCCTCGGGAGGGCCGAAGGGACCGCCATCGCCAGGCAGCATAGGAACTATGAAGGAAAACAAGCTCAAGAGGCATGAGTGACAGAGGGAAAAGCTTACTTGGGCGGATAGCTTTAAGCTGCTCGTCGGTGTACGGGGCTACCGACCCATAGACGCTTGCCTCTAGTTTCAAAGCGGCCTCGGCAGGAGATCCTTTTAGTTGCCAATGCTCAGAAGCCTCAATTGTGGACATTTCAAGTTCGATACTGATGTAAATAAATAAAGTTATGAACCCACACAACGCCAGCCAATGGGCGTAATCGCCAAGGGTAGGCGCTTTCTCATGTCAACAACAATATGTAGATAAAGCGCGTAAAGGGACGGGTGTCATTTTGAGATATTATTCCGTATAAAAACGCCTGTAGAGACTAAACCGAATTCATCAAAACTATGCTTGTACGATAAGAGGTATTGGGTAACATTCCAAAGCGAAGAGGAGACCGTAAAGGATATACGTTTTTCATGCAGTAGGCATAAGTCAGACTAGAATTCATTGCTCCTCTTCGCCGGGTTGCTCCTCCTCGTATTCGCCTTCTTCCTCGGCACTGAATAATAGTTAATAATGGGTGGCTGAGAAGGTCATAGGACACTCACGTTGCATCTTGGTATTGCTGATATTCAGCAACCAAGTCTTGCATGTTGGACTCTGCTTCCGTGAACTTCCAAAATGTCATTCACCTGATTTCCCCTAGATGTTGACCGAACATACCTCCATCTCGTCCATACCTTCCTGAGTGTACCAGTGCAAGAAAGCCTTCCTCTTGAACATGGCAGTGAATTGGTCACTGACACGCTTGAACAGTTCTTGAATGGCCGTCGAGTTACCCAAGAAGGTAACGGCCATCTTCAGTCCACGAGGAGGAATGTCACACTGAGCAGTGAGGACATTGTTAGGAATCCACTCGACGAAGTAGGATGAGTTCTTGTTTTGAACGTTCTGCATCTGCTCCTCGACCTCCTTCATCGAGACCTTGCCACGGAAAACGGCGGCAACCTGAGAAGGCAACGTAAGCTAAGTAGACGGAGATACAAATAAGACTTACGGTTAGGTACCGACCATGACGAGGGTCAGTGGCTGCCATCATGTTCTTGGCGTCGAACATTTGTTGTGTTAGTTCAGGAACAGTGACAGCACGGTACTGGGCGCTACCGCGAGCCGTGAGAGGAGCGAAACCTGTCATAAAGAAGTGAAGACGAGGGAAAGGAACTACATATCAATCGTTAGCCAAGATATTTGTTCAGCAGATGCATTAACATACCCATGTTGACGGCAAGCTTCCTCAAATCAGAGTTAAGTTGACCAGGGAAGCGCAAACAAGTTGTGATACCGGACATGACAATGGAGACCAGATGGTTGAGATCGCCATACGTGGGTGTTGAAAGCTTCAGTGTCCTGAAGCAAATGTCGTATAGAGCTTCGTTATCAATGCAGAACGTCTCGTCAGAGTTCTCTACAAGCTGGTGAACAGAGAGTGTCGCATTGTAAGGCTGTTAAAGGAACATGAACACACGGCACAGTTAATGGACTCGCATACACGAACCTCGACGACGGTATCTGAGACCTTGGGACTGGGCACGACAGAGTACGTGCACATCATACGGTCGGGATACTCCTCCCGGATCTTCGAAATCAAGAGGGTACCCATACCAGCACCAGTACCGCCACCAAGCGAATGTGTGATCTGGAAGCCCTGGAGACAATCGGTTCCTTCGGCCTCCTTGCGTACAACGTCAAGGACAGCATCAACGAGTTCGGCACCCTCAGTATAGTCTATGATCAAAACAAGATCAGCATGTTTGATCATCAAAATATAATAATAGGCAAGTCACGTCCGACACGTGGAGGCGATCAGGAAAAAATCAACTCACGTCCTTTTGCCCAATTGTTACCTGCTCCGCTTTGGCCAAAGACAAAGTTGTCTGGGCGGAAGAGGCTACCCAATGGGCCCGAACGGACCGAGTCCATGGTACCAGGTTCTAGGTCGACAAGCACGGCACGCGGCACGTACTTGTTACCACCAGTTTCATTATAGTAGACACTAATACGTTCAAGTTGGAGGTCGTTGTTGCCCTTGTAGATACCATCACGTTCGATCCCATGCTCATCTGAGACAACCTCCCAGAACTTGGCACCTAAATTTCAAGGACACGTTAAATTAAGCTCATAATTGAGGCCGATGCATACCGATCTGGTTACCGCACTGTCAAGAGTTGACCGCGTTAGAGAGTCTGTTCATGGTGCGCAGTGGTGGTACGAATGCTTACCTGGCCGGTTTGGAGGTGGACAATTTCACGCATGCTGTGTTGGAAAATCCATCAGCCCATCTGAAATATAGACCCAAAAGAATGGTACGAGAATCGCGTGAAAAGTCGAGGACGCGTGTGTGGGCAACAGCAAGCATGCCTTGCGCGTCGCTTATAACGGGAGAAAGATCTGGGGTAACTTACTTGAAGAATCAAGAGAGGAGGAAGAAATTAGAAAACGAGTCGTTGATGGAGGTGGGTTATAAAACACAACAGGAAAATATGGCGGGCAAAGGGTTGGATTCAAAAATTTCAAAGTCCGATTTCCACCCCGTTGTTCATTTCATTCAGGTTCGCGGCACGAGTACACCCACTGGCTTTCCAAGGCGGAACGGCGTAATGCCATTCCAGCTCATTGGTACTGGTACTCAGATTGCTCGCATGGCTCCCTAGTCAGTTGAGGATGCATTGTCGATGAACCATCCCCGCACAGACGCTTGGGGGTTTACGTAAACTTCAAAGTCATTTGATCAGCCGATCAATTAATCACATTTCACACGCATTTTCACCAAAAAATAACATAGAGCAACGATAACAAGGACAAGGATACTGTTACGATAGCAAAAGACTACAGCTGCTGTACATTACTCACTTAATCATCTTCATAATAATCATCCGAATCCGATTCATACAATCCCCCCTTCTTTTCCACAATTGGTACAGCTACAGTCGGGATATCATTCGGGTCGAAATCTTCGTCATCTTCATCTACAATTGGAGCCTGTTGCTGCTGCTGCTCATTCGGCCCATCCATCCACCCTTTCTCTCTAGCCTTGTTCTGTTCATCAATAGGCGGTCCAGAAATCATGGAATGCCAGATCTCAAAAAGCAACCTGTAATGGAACCATATGAACGAACATTGTTCAATTAAAAGGCCATCCACTTACACAGCCTCGTTCCCAGCACACCATCCGTTGTCGTCTTCCGCTCTTATATTGAACCTCTGAGCGATTTGGACTATAGACTCGGATCCATTTTCCATCCGCATCAGGTTGACATAGAGCTGTTTCACGTCCACTATGTAGACAGGTGCGTAGGTTCGATCGCCTCCCCGTTGCAGGGCAGGGGTTTTGTAGCTGTAGTCCCGATGATTATAGGCTGGTGGTCTTTCTGGATCAGGCTTGATGTAACGTCTTGGAGAAGGCGACCTCGACCTCCGACCACGATAAGAGCTGGAATGTCCGGTGTCTTCTTGCTTGATTCCCCGATAGCGTCCGTAATCATATTCTTCCCGTTTGACACTTGAACGCGACCAGTTATTGAATGAGGATGATTCGCGTTTGATCTAAAACAAGTCTGTAACCCAACCCCAAAAAAATATAAAAGATGCCCACCTCTTGTCTCCCGTGCCCAAGCAAATCCTTGATTCCGAGTACCCATTCGGAAGTATCGACCCCGAAAGAGTTTTTTAGCGCACTACGTGCCAATCTCTCGTCATGTACCAATACAATCACTGGTTCTCGCATACGTTCTGTTCGATTCCCAAAGACTTCTTGTACCTTTCCCGATATCATCTTCTTTTCCAATTCTTCAGTTGTGCCGTATGAAAATGGCTAAGAAACCTTTTGGTGAACGTATAGAGAAAACACGACCATGGCTTACCATGGCTATGCCGCCTGCATTCATATACCGTTCCTCATACATGCGATAGTGTTTCGTAGAACCCTCCTTGGGACTCCGAATATCCGGTACCACGGCTTCTGACCAGCCTACGTCGACCAACCACGGGTGCGATCGTCTTTCGCTGCTGGGACGCGTGTCTCTCGCTCTGGTGTTGAACGCCAGCGAAAGAACCTTCAAGGTGCTCTTCCACGCCGCCTCAGGTAGTCCATAGTTATTCGGATCAAGTCTATCATTCAAGATAGAATGAACCACCCTAATTGATGAAATCAGACCAGAACACCTAGCGAAAAAGAGGTTTGTAGAACCAACACACCTCCCATGCTCAAATGCACCCCTTCCAACACCCGCATCACTATTCACCTCGGCTCTCTTGGCTTTCCCTTTTGCCGATCTCTTGTATGTCATTTTCAATTTTTGCTCCAGCTCAGCCGGACTATGGAACAGAATCGGCGACACGCTTTCATATTCCCAGACAGTTCTTCTCTTCGGCGGTGGCGAACAACTCAAATGTCTGACAATGGCGTTGGCCTGTTTACCGGTGAGAAGAAGCTCAGAGTTTCCTTCGGTCTTGATACCTGGTATTGTTTTGATTGTAATCCTAAGAATGGAGATCTTTTGATCCGAGTTGCTCACCTAATGATATCTCAACTCCAGCAACATGGTTGTTATCCGAAGAACGTAACGGTGATTGAGGGCCAACGATGACATTTGCTAGTGTTTTGGTGTCGCCAAACCTGGAAAATTTAGCACGTAATGGGGTGATTTCAAGGGCTTGCGCTTACCAGTGAATCGCCGGTCCTCCTAGTAGCGCGAAATCTGCGTCAAGGCGACTGGACATGGTGAAGCCGACACTCGGGGATGTCGTTAACGAATTTGATTATGTATTATTTTTCTTTGTTCTTCCAGCTTCCACGGTTCCACCACAATTCTACACTTAGGTTACTTTCCCAGGCCGTTCTGACTGATGATAGCGGATGGGAAAATCCTGATCAGCCCAGGAGATGCATCAGCCTTCGCACGACCAAAGGAATCTTTCTGAGCAGCTGCAGCTTTTGGATGAGCTTCAATATTCGGATCTCGATATGCCCTACCAAGGTGCCGGCACTCTTAGCAATAGACAGTCCCGCGACTCAAATACCAATCGTGACGTGCGCCTATCGCTCTAGCCCTGACCACCGGAAACCCTGGAGATGTTATTCCAGCTGCGTTCGACAAACCCGAGCAAATGCAGCTTGTTCTAGCGAAAAACGGGCCAAGCTTGCAGTGGGGACCTGGCGGCTGATTTGGCTGAACAGTACTGGCAGCCGGCGCGGGAACTTTTGTAGGCGGAATGAGACACGCTTCGGGTTCTTCGCTCGATAGTATATAGGGCGAGTACTATATGCGCTGGGATTTTATTACAATCGGACCAGTCCCTTATAAATCGGCGGCTACTAAAACAACCGCTTGTTTTGAAGTACGAACGTCTTGTAACCAGCACGTAATGGGGTGATTTAGGGCTTGCGCTTACCAGTGAAACGCCTAGTAGCGCGAAATCTGCGGGGTCAAGGCGACTGGACATGGTGAAGCCGACGCTCGATGTCGTTTAAAGTAATTAGCCGATCGTCACGGATTGAATTTGATTATGTATTAGAGTATTCAATTTTTCTTTGTTCTTCCAGCTTCCGCCACAATTCTACACTCAGGTTACTTTTTCCAGGCCGTTCCGAGCACTATTCACGAATGCTACAATATTTTGCATACTAAATAAATGAGGGCTACATAGGCTTTTAAAAATGACGAGATCTATCTATCACGCTCATCCTCTTTAGGGCACGACGTCTCGGAAGCATTGTCAGTGTCCGCTTCAGATGCGTGTAATAATGCAGCTTCCAAGTGGTCATACTCTTCAGCTCTCAAATTAATAGGATTTTTAGTATGTTCGTTTGTTTTCTTCTCCTTGGTTACCTAAAAGGACGTTCAATCATTATGCAGCTCGCCAAGAGTAGATGCTCTCCACTTACTGCGACATATATCGCTGCTGACAGGATAAGACACGTTCCAATTACGGAAAATACTGGAGGTGCTTTGTGGAATACTATGACCTGAAGGATGTTGGCGAACACAATCTGGTGTGGTGAGCATTTTCAGCTTCCATTCGTAGTTTCGTTGAGATCAGGAGCTGCCTACCTGTGTATAAAGAGCCAGAGAAGCTCGCCCAGCCGTCTCCCTCTGGAAACCCATAGTAAGAAGGATCTGTGCCACGAAACCGAAAACGCCAATCAGGAGCAAGATGGCGAACCAGTCCAGTCGTGAAGGTATCACGAAAGGTGTTTTTGTAACGATCATGCTTCAGATCCATGAGCACCATTCTGGCTTCAAAGCTAAGATGACCTCACCCAATGATCGCGACAAAGATACAGTATATCGCATAGTGAGCCAGAACTTGTACTGGATGAACACGTTTGCCCATACCGCGGACAGTAACGTCTGAGGCGAATTAGAAGTGGCGGCGTGAAGACGGAATCTGCACCTACATCCGCCAACAATTCCAAAGACTCCGACCAATGCGCTCCTGAAGCAAAGTTAGCTTTAATTAGTAGGGAATAAAAAGAACAACTTACACAACTCCGATCATTCGTTGTGCATCAGGTATCAAAGAAGGCGCGCCGCCAAACAGAAAAGGTGGTCGTGCGATAAGAATGACGCCAACCAAACTTACACCTTTGGCGCTCTCAGGGTTCTCGTTTCGTCATACCAAATTCTAAATTCTCACCTCCAGCTATTGCTTGAGAGTGATGCAGCTTTTCTTTGAGGAACACAGCGCTCGCTAGTACGGTGCACAAGGGCGATATATACACCAATATAGTCGCATCCGACAGCGATAGATACTGAAGGGAAAAATAACCACCAAAGAGCCCCACAAACCTGGCGCCGAGAACAATAATCAGTATCAGAACAAGAGAGAAATTTATTCATTTACCCTGTGATGCCTCTGACGGCCAAAAGTAGGCGAAGACCTTTTGGCCCGACTATGGGATTTTCCATGCGAGTCCAAAGCCTAGGTGAGGTTCAGCAAAGCTGTGCCATTTACAAGAAGTTTACGAACATATATGCCAGGCAACAAATATATGTGATTACCTACGTCGAGAACTTGCTTAGATACCAGAACTAGCAGACTTCTGAACGCACCATTCGCACTAGAATTACCTGATAAATATGAACGTCTCAAATCCTTGAAAGGAGCGAATGTTGCGGAAAGAACCTACCTCCAGCACTGACACTGGCGGATCTACGTTATTGAGGAGCTTCACAGATAGGTTCATCAAAGACGAAAACGCCTGCGAAAGGACGACGAGAAAGAGGCCGGCATTATCGGCCAAAAATTGTTTTGCGCGTCCAGATTTGACGGTAGCACCGGTCTGCACTGCAAAGTCGGTGACGAGTTCTCCTGCGTTGGCGGTGGAAGCACTGGTCATGGTGACAACTAGAGTATGAGAGAGGCAAGGCTGCGTGGGATATGTCTGCGCAAACGAAGCCAGCATTTTATTATTTTAATCGCACTCAATGGCTATCCCATCAAATGACAAACCCGGAGGCGGAGCGCGCCATTTGGACAGCTGTGAGACGGGAATGGGAATCTGTAACTTCCTTGGATCTGATGCGAGATAATCAAGGAGATAGCGAGCGCCGATGTCGAGGTCAGCTAGAGCGGTAGGTGCCGGGGCCCGATGTCGGCCACCAGAAACGATCAAGGAGGACGAATCGAGACTAGTCAGATCTAGTCAGAGACGAACTCGGACAGTAGCAGGTATTGTAACGCCCTAAAAATATAGACCGGGAAGTGCGGGAAGTACGCCGGGTTTCCGTTTTGAGACGGTACTAAAGAATTCCCTTGCTCTGTGCCTGTGGAGTATTGGGGACTTGAAGTGTTGTTGACCATTGACAGGCTTGAAGACAGATCGTTCTCTTGGACCGTGTGACAAGTCGCACGCACATTGCGGGTATTAACATCTAACCGGAGTGCCGATCAAGGCGCTACGCCAGGAGCCGGGATCCACAATCTAGTACTTAACCATGTAGCCATTTGAATCGGCCTAGAAATGCGATTCAAAGATGCAGATGAAGCGGTTCTTGGAAATGCAAAAAGAATATACTCAAAGAAATTCGATCGGCCGCCGGTGTACCCCAATGGGAAGCGGGATCTTGGGTGCACCGAGATATTGGGTTGAACAATATAATGCGTGGATATTAGAATAAACGGATATAGATATCTAGACCGCCAATTTATAACAGTTATTGCGAAGCTAGCCATAACATACCTGCAAAATTGATTTAGGTGTCTGATCACAAAATGCTCCATTGAAGTTGGTGCCTGTCTTACACGTAGGCGACTATTTCGGGATCCGGTACTGCGATCCAGGGGAAGTATCTCGGGGGCCTCGATGAATGAACAATAGGATGATTTGATATAGATGTCTGTCATGACTATACGTACACGGAGGGTATTATTACACATATATGATATCGTAACATTTTCAACTGGTGTTCTGCGGAGCGTTGTTGGATTTTGCACGCGTGGGAAATTCGGCTTCCAGGTCTTCAAAATCTTCTGTATCCGAGGTGACGTCCTCTTGGCTTGCATGATTATGCGGCTTCTCTTTGTTCATCTGGAAACATTCCATTTAACCATCAATATATGCACGATGTGCTTCACTCACAGCAACATAAGACGCCGACGATAAGATGAGAACTGTTCCAAGTATCGAAAGCCAAGACGAAGTCGCATGGAAATAGGTGTGCTCAAAAATGGTAGCAAATACGATCTGCCATAAATTTGACCTCAGAGTCAGAGTTAGTAGTTTCGAAGATAACGTACTTGGGTGTACAGCCCCATCGACGCCCGTCCTGCGGTTTCTCGCTGGAGGCCCATAGTCAAAAGGATCTGTCCAACGAAACTGAAAAGCCCAATCATAAGAAGAGCAAGGCAATCCCTGAAAGACGGTACAACGAAAGGTGCCCTCGTAACAGCCATCCTGCCAATTGGTCAAATACTCTTCCAATCTCGAACATCATCGCTGTCTTACCCGATTGTTGCTATCAGCACGCAGTTGATCGCCAGGTGGATCATAATAATTAACGGATGGGCGCGTTTCCCAATAGCGCGAACGGAGATATCTGAAATTAATCAGTACCTGTGCTAAATCAATAACTCGGACTTACACCCTCCGGTAATACCGAATACGCCTACTAGTGCGACACTAATGATAAATGAGCGTCAGCTGCAGTTTCTGCAACACAAAGCTAGTGCCCGACATACCCGACAGCAATCAGTCTCGCTGCTGGGTTGCTTGCTGAAACAGACAGTGGTGGGACTGCCACACTGGGCGGCATTAGATTCAACGGGTCCCCAATGCTGCCGAACAGAACAGGCGGACGTGCAATGAGAACAACTCCGACCAAACTCACGACTTTTGATTAGAGTGCCATCGTCAGGTTTGGAACACTGCTTTCGTTTCAACTCGTTACTCACTACCTGAAAGACCCTGCGAGATGCCGAACGACTCTTTGAGAAATAGCGCACCAGCCACAGCTGTGCACAAGGGAGATAGGAAAATGAGGACAGTTGCGTCTGATAGTGATAGAAATTGAAGTGCATAATATCCACCAAAGAAACCCACGAAGCTGACGTAGGGTGAGTAATAGATGATTGACTCGTCGCAATAACATTACCCTGTGATACCCCTAAACGTCAGAAGCAGTCGGACGCCTTTTGGCCCGAGGATTGAATCGTGCATTTGTGTAGAAAGCCTAGGCATTCATCAGCGGTTATCCATGTCGCCATCGAGAATACACTGACATGTACACCAGCGAACAAATGCCAGTGATCGCCTACAATCGTGGCCATCTTGAGATCAAAAGCGGCAATTCAATTCGACCAGAAAACTCACCATCCGAACTAAAATCACCTAACCAAATTCGGTTCATGAGTCTCATTTCATGTCAAGAACATCTAAGCGCTCACCTGCAAAGCCGACACAGGGGGGTCATCAGTCCTAAGGAGCTTCACAGCAGCGTTCATCATGGAGAAAAACATCTGCGAGAGCACGACGAGCAACAGGCCAGCATTGTCGGCTATAAAATTTGTTGCGGATCTCAAAAGCGACTTATTTGCTTCATTTCGTTGTTCAGACTCGATGAGTGGTTGACGCTCAGCGCTTTCGGGACTGAGGTCTCTCGACATGATAATTGGAAGAGATGAGGAGATGAGAATGCCTGTGGGAGACAGGACTGATAGAACTCCAGTTCTCCGGACTGGAACAGGTCAACTGCCGTGTCTTCCATTTGTAGTCATGGACGGTGAGGCTCGGAGGGGAAATCTATCTATATATAGCACACCACCGTGGGATGATGGCCGAGTGGTCCAAGGCGTGGAGGCCGTGTATCACTATCGACACGACATAGTGTTCAAGTTGAAACCTACAAGATCTTCACTCACTTGACTTGGAGAATCTCGTAAATTTCGTGGTCCAAGCCCAGACACAAGTGGCAGAAGGCACGAAGGTGCGCCGGTGACGCGGCAGACGCGGCCACCAATAAATACCTCACGTATCAGCCAATCGGCTTGGTGCTTAGAGCCGAAGCTGACTGAATTGAGTCTGCATTGACGTCTTCATACCGATGATGGAGGACCCGGATGAGCATAATGCATAATGGCCGAGGCCGAGTGGTCAAAGGGGTTACCACTGTGCTGTGATATATGATATCTCGCGGCCCGGGCTGACCCGGAATTACTCGAATCCGCTGGCGTTGTCAAGGCCAGCGATTAAGAGAAGCCCCCAACAAATATCCGCATCGCCATGTACAACTAAATAATCAGTTGATCTGGGCCAATGCGTCATACAGCATGTTACAGCTGTAGCGACAACCCATGCAAGTAATGTGTTGCGTAGAGAAGTGGGGAATTGTGATCGCACATTGATGCTATTAAGGCGACCGTTCGGAGATTAAAACAAAGCTCACTGAATCGTGCCGGTCATAGCTTTCGAAAAAGTACAACGCGACAAGGGCGAAAATAATCGGACTCTTGCTCGTTAGAATCGTATTCTGTTATCGCATACAAGTGACAATCGATGATACACCACGCCTGAAAAAATGGTACAAATCATTCTTAGCCAAAATAGAGAACCTTGATACTTTGAGGATTGTCATGCTGATCTTGCTGATTCAACATTTATCAGGGGAAAAAATTATCATTTTTCGAATGCTCACCGTCACCCCCAACAATCTCTCCTCATCCATCAGCACTGCATCAAAATCGTACTCATCCGGCGCGTTATGAACCACACACTTCAACCCCATGTACACTTCTCCCGAAAATCTGCCTCCATGTTCTAGTATTTCCAATTCTGCTTCGTCTTCTTCTTCGTCTTCTTCTTCTTCCTCCCCCTCTTGATTGTTGCCATTATCGCTGTGATCGTCGCCTTCTTCCCCTCGCGTCACCCTCGCATTTCTCCGGAAATTATGCGGGTTAAAATCCGCTACACTAACTATCGATTTCTCCATATCATCCGGATCCGGCAACAAAAGCGCGCATCTTTGGCCAGCTGAAGTTGGCGTCAACATCGTTCGACGTTCAGCTACTCGGAACCATCGAGAGATGGGTGGACCCCAGTCTGCCCATTGGACTTGGGGGAAGTTGTACTGAGATGTAGACGAGGTTGTGATTGATTCTGAAGAAATAGACGAAGGACCAGAGCCACTGGTTTGTGGAGAGGACTTGCGGTGAGCCTTCGTCGAAACCAACTTTGACTGTGCGCCAAGTCTAACCAATCCATCCGGATCAGAAATTGTATGCACAGTAACTTCGTTCGTCAACTGCTCCGGGAGATCTTGTTCAAGTGATACCCACTGTTGGATCGTATCGAGTAACGCGCGGCGGCTCATGATAAGCGTGTATGATGCACTTCGAAGTCCTTTGAAAGTCTCGACACGGAGGTTGGCGATGATAATGGAGTTCTCCGGAGAGGGGAAGAAAGGCCGTGGCAGGAAGTATGGGATGGAGTGAAGGAATGGACTGGGCCCTCCATCACAAGCGAGGTCGAAGATGAAGAAGTTTTGGGAGACGGCGGGTAGCCGGAGGGAGAGAATTTGGACGGGAGGTGTAGTATTGGCATGGGAAGGGGGAAGGTGCCAGACTTCGAAGCTGGATAGGGCTCGGTTGGGCACGAGGAGTAATTCTGGAGAGACGAATACGGGAGTTGAGTATGCGTTCTTGGCTGCTCCGTGTTGCTAGAATGGGTTGAGATGATTACGAGTGAGGGAAAGTAGAAAAGATGACTTACTAGTCGTTTGTGGCCGGTCTTCCAGTCAAATATGAATAGTTTATGGAGAGACGCCGCGGCGTTCTCTCCACTGTGGACGACCAAAGCGACATTATCGCCGAGAACTGTTGGTATAACTGAAGGTCGGACATCTGATGATCTCTGAACATGGATTCGAGGATGACGAGCGAGTGGGTGATACTCTCCCGTTGAAAATTTCAGAAGAACCAAGTCGAGCGAGTGCCGTTGCATGTCCGTCTGGTTTCCGATCTCAGACCTATTATCCATTCATTAATTCCTAGCGACGAGATTGAAAGGTTAATAAGCTTACGAGACAACGTTGATTATGAGGTCGTGTTCATAGACAGCTAGAGCAAAAGAGATAAGAAGTCCAGACCAGTTTTGTGCAGGACCATGACCTGGAATCCTGACCCATCGCGGATTGTCTTGAGGGGATGAAGGGAGGTGACAAAAATACAGATCTTTCCGATCCTTGTCGTCCAGAAAATAAGTGCCTGCCGTCAAACCATGATTCCCAAATGGATGATGGTTGACTTCTATTGTCGTCTCAAACACGGGCTCTAGCGTTCTCCAAGCGTCCTCCCGCTTCTCGAGCGCTTCGAGCCGTTCGGCATAAGAAAGCGGTGATCGTGGATTGTCTATAACACCAGCAGCCTTACAAACTAGAAAATAGACCGCGGCAGGGGTATAGTCGTCATCGGGTGTGGTGAGAAGCCCTTGTTGAAGGCTCGGCACCTCAGTTCCTTGGAGTGGATGGCTGCCCTCATCGAGTATGTTGCCTGAATCAGGAATTCTAGTTCAGAGGTCAGGCTGAGGTCGGGCTGCCCTTATACTACAACTATGAACTACTTACCTTTCTAAAGATACACAGTCTGAAAGTGATTGTAATGTAGAGAATAAGTTTGGAAATCGCTTAGTAACATACCATATTCGTCAACTGTAGTTGTGTATGATCGGGCAAGGTTAACCAACGTCGCGTAATTGAAGTTCGGAAAATTCTACATTGGATTACCAACATGATCGCACTCGATGAGTAACAAGAACATACGTCCCGCAATAAATTGCACCAGACCTCATCATGTGTTAGCGCAACTTTGGCACCCGGGTTCTGGCAAGGGTCAATTTAGATTTCAATTTATGAGAATTAATTACAAAGAACGCTCTACCTGACTCAGGAGCGCGCCGTTGATCAGATCCGAGGGATGAACCTTACGTCAAAAAAGAATCACTAGGAGTCAACAAGATTGAGAGAACACCACGCACTAGAGATGAGTTGAAATTGGCATGTAAAACAACCTCGTCCGACTTCGCCATAGTGGACATCGTAGTCGGAGACCATAGCCCTCCACCAGTTGGTTGTTTAGACTTGGGATCGGGTCCTGCACCACCCCTAATGCGCGTAGCCGGGTGCCGTGTCATAGTGGTACTTCCTTCTTGAGGTGACGAAGAGGGTATTTCCGGGTCGGATCCACGGCGTTGATCATTACAGAGATTATTAAATATGTCTTCGCGAACCATGATCTTGTAACCTCGCAAAAAAACACATTGATTTGGAGTATCCCCTTGGTCGGGGTTGGAAACCTTGGTAGAGAATACACGCGAACCGTTCCAATGGTATTTAGAGGTTGGATTGCCAAAGGGAAGGGATCTTTTTTTACCAAACCTCAAACCTTGCCCTGGAGCGCAAGGCCTGTCGAAAACTGCAATGCCCCATTGAGAGCACTTGGTAAATGACGTGATGAGATATAACGATCCATTCGAAATCTTTCTGCCTCGGGTCATCGTATAATCGTACCACTGCACTCCATAGCGCGCGGCAAGCTTTTCAAAGGGAAGTACATTCATTGCTTCATCTTGTACAGCACCTTCAGGGAGTTCGAGTATTGCTCCCTCTGATCCTTCGCATATGTATTCGCCGGATCTACATGAGAGAGAGAGAGAGAGAGAGAGAGAGAGAGAGATAAGATGAGATATATTCAAGGCTAAGAAAAACGGGGCGTACTCTGTTCTTGTGATGGGACTTTGGAACAGGCAAGTATCATGCGGAACTGGATCCAGGTCTCTTGTTGCCGAATGATCTGGTGTTTTGAGAGAAAAACCATCCGGAAGTTTGGATGGATTGATCAAACCGTTATTTGACGGACAAATATTGAACAAAAAATCAAAGGTGCCGTCCCACCTAACAAATCCAACGTCGCCTACATTGACACCATGACGCAAATATTCCTTCGACAGCTCGCTCAACGGTTTCGGGTTGTGGAGTGCATAGCCAGCCAAACAAGTCAGCATAGAGCGTGCATACCGGTCTGCAATGCTGGCAACAGGCTGGAAAACATGAATCCTCTGAGATATTAGTTAGCATGAAGGAGCCTCACAAATGAGGATGGTTCCGGTGGCACTATATCCATAAGATCCACTGGGTCGCCCTCCACAGTGTGATCAGCAGTTACAGCTTGGGATACCGGATCACCGATATCCATACCAGCCATTCCGGCAACAGTAGATCGAGACTGGTCGTTCTTGCGAACCTCCGCCAAAAAAGGTAGTACAAAATTTTGGAAGAAGTTGATAGCGTCAGAAGATTCTGTAAGACGCATAAGAGCTAATACAAGTATATGCTAGTGAAAGCTGCGAACCAAACATCTGGCTCTCGCTTGGCTTGGTAGCGTTATAGTTGTTCAACACGATTTTGAACATATCGCCGGCGGTGTTATTGAATTCATTTCCTTTTGCTTTATCAATAGTAGCTTTGTGTAACATTGCAGCCAAGGGCCCGGGAGGCGCAGGCGCGGCAGGAGATGTAGTTTGGGGATCCATGTTGCCTGGATGTGGGACGGTGAAGAATACAGTCCACAGGCTATCTCGAGGATTGGCTTCCCAGGCGCCATGATGCCATTCACTTTTTCTCACAGCGCCCTAAACCACCGCGGACCCACAGGGTCCAACAAGTTCAATGCAGGCATTAGCCAATCGGCTTACTTGGCTCATAGCCGAGGCTGGCTGTATTGACGTCACCATACCGACCGTGCGATGATATGATGATGGCCGAGTGCTTCCCACTGGGTGGTGTGTTGGAAATAAAATAAAATAAATTGAAGAGTTGTTCAATATTTGGGCGCTACTATTTGGTATCTCACGGCCCGGGATGATCCGAAGCAACTACACCTATATCTCCAATGACTGAAAACTTGGTCCAAGTCGAATCAGCCGAACACTTCAAAAATCTTCTTTCAAAAGACCTCGATAGAGTGGCTTTACTCAATTTCTGGACACCATGGGCTGAGCCGTGCAAGACCATGAACCATGTCGTTGCTGAACTTGCCAAGCGATATCCAGCCGCCTTGGTACTCCAGGTGAGTCCTCAGTCCACGCAAAGTCCTCGGGTATAAATTGACATCGAACGACACCGTTTTTCAACAGATCGAAGCAGAGTCTCTATCCGATATCGCCGAATCCTTCGACATCGAAGCCGTTCCATCTTTCCTGATTCTTCGCGGTCATACACTCTTATCCCGCATATCCGGCGCAGATGCGAAATCGTTGACTGTCGCAATGGAGAAACACGCTGCTTCGCCTCCTTACAAACCTCAATCTCAAACTTCCTTGCCACCCGCTGCGCCTTCCAATTCAATTCCTCCGTCAGGGGCAACTGAGTCTGCTGAAACACAAGAGCAGTTGGAAACGAGGCTAATAGGGCTGATGAACCAGTCTCAAGTCGTCTTGTTCATGAAAGGAACTCCAGATGCACCGCGATGCGGGTTTTCGAGAAAGATCGTGGGGGTTCTCAATGAACAAAATGTCGCTTTTTCACATTTCGATATTTTGACGGACGAGAGCGTTAGGCAAGGTGCGTACTCGAGTGCCTCTTGTGTATAGAATGAAGCTGATGCGGTGGGTCTTAGGACTGAAAAAACTAAACGATTGGCCGACCTTTCCTCAACTCATCGTCAAAGGAGCGTTTGTAGGCGGGCTGGATATTGTGAAGGAGATGGTAGACAACGGAGAGCTGAAGGAAATTCTTGCATAATACCATTCTGCGCTTGCTCCATCCTTGTTCCAACACT
>KN818326.1:20028-35412 GCA_000827485.1 Amanita muscaria Koide BX008
ATGCTGGGCGGTGTAGCGTTGACATGAAGTTCCTCGGCGATATCCATAGCCGGGAAAACTTCTGCAATCCGTTGACAAGGAAATGTAGTCATTGATGAAAATGATCTCAACAAAAGCGAGACTGCAACATACTTATTACTTATTTGTGTGCGTTCAGCGGCGTAATGTGTATAATTAGGTAATACTTTCCAACTTAACGCCCAAGATCGAACTGATCAGTGATACCATGTCAGCCCCCTCTTCCAAGTCCCCACAGGTGCCGAAATTTGCCACTGGTACCTCTTTCCGCAAACCTTTTAAAACCCAAAAGAAGTCACAAGACTCACAATCGCGATTCATTGACCAGGACGCAAGAGACGAACGAAATCATGATCCTGATATTACGATATTAGTACAATCGCCTACCGCACTGCAGCCACAGTCTGTCGACCATTTTCCCGGAGAAGGAGATGAATGCAACCCCAGCATTTCGGTTCCATCACAAGCCACCCGTACTCTACCACCCCAGATCCGCAAACTTTGATAAGGGACAGAGATGCGCGGAGCGGGGATATCAGAGACAGCAAAACTGGCATCTCGGTAACTGCAGTTATTGTTGATCACTCACCTGGGGAGGCGAGAAATGAAGGCAATGAAGACGTCCCGGTTCCAATACAGACCCAATCTATCACATCGGAAAACTCTTCCATTGACCATGGAAGCGCAGATGTGCAAGATGGAGAGGATGGAGTTCGAGTTGGAGACGATCCTGACTTCCAGATCACAATCGAGTCCCCAGCTGTCGCAACTGAACCGTGTTTCGAGCACGGCAGAGAGGGAGGTGATAGCAGGAAGGAAGAGGAACATTCCATAACATTGTTTCGAGGGTCGTCGAACTTCCAAATCAGCAATACAAATATTAACGCAATTGGTGGCAACGCTACGTTTATTCAATTTGGCGGTGGGTACAACAAGCTTCTCTATCATAAGCTATTAAGCTTACGCGCTTAGATGGACAATTTACAGAAATTCAAAGGAATTTGGTACGTCATACTTATACATTCCGATCAAAAAACTACATAACTCGATATACGTAGATCTGTGATTATATAGCGAACCTTGCCGTGTTGCCAGACATCAATGACAGTTTGAAGACATATACTTTGGTAGGTGCTGCTCGATAATACTGTAGCTATTCTGACACACTCAGACTCAGTTGATCATAAATCTACCACGTGTAGAGGCTGTGTTCAATGATTACCTCACCAAGAAGAAGACCGGACCATGCTTCAAGGGCACGAGAGAGGCGCTTCTCCGGGAGATGGCAGACTGGGCTACAATTCTGGCAAGTCTAGAATGTACGTATTGTCTGGACTGGCCGGCATCGGGAAATCTACCGTTGCCTACACAATCGCATCACGAGCAGCTGACCTTAATCTGTTGGGTGCTTCTTACTTCTTTTCACGAGACGAAACCGATCGCAAGAATGCCAAGAGATTTTTCACGACAATCGCATATCAACTCTACGTCTACAATGCAACATTTGCCAAAGCCATCGGAGATATGTTGCTGACAGACCGTGGATCCGCCGCAACAACGAAGGATCCTGAAGAACAGCTGCAGATTCTTATAGTGGAGCCCCTACGGAACATACTCCAGTCACGCGCCAGACCAATACTCATTGTCGTTGATGCATTGGACGAATGTGACGATGACGACGGAATTTCCGTTCTTACCGGCTTGAGCCAACTCGTCCGGAACCTGTCATCATTCAAAGTTATTTTGACAACACGCCCTCAGGCACATCTCGACCGTTTCATCGGCAGTCAGGATCGCCATAAAATCTTTCGCCTGCAGGATATCGAAGATAAAGTCGTCAACGATGACATACGGCTCTACCTTAAACACAGTCTCTCTCAGAAACAGGTGAGAGAGCAATTGCAAGACCCAGAGGAAGACTGGTGCGCTAGTGACGCACAGATAGAGTCTCTCGTTCGAGTTGCTGGAAAGCTTTTCATTATCGCTGCGACATCTGTACGATTCATCTTGGACAGATTTGCTTCTGATCCCGAAGCTCGGATGCAACAGCTGCTCTGCGCCTTTGCCCAGGACCGCACACCCTTCAAGGATTTATCTCACTTTTATACCACCATACTGAGGAGTGCTGTACCGGCTAATTGCGATGACGCGACCTTGGTTGAACGTTACCAAGTTGTTGTTGGTATCATCATGCTCGTTCAAATACCTCTCCCCATCGCCACCCTCGCGCTTCTCATAAATGTGATTGTGAAGCAAATTCGTATCGTGGTTCGCAAACTACAGTCTGTCATTTTGCTCGGTAGTGATGACATTCCACGCATCTACCATAAATCGTTCCGCGACTACATCACGGACTCGGAGCGCTGCCAGGAAGTCGATTTACTCATTGATCCGAGGATTCGTCAGACGCAGATTACGATATGCTGTTTACGGATAATGGACGAGCATCTCGAGTATTACATCTTAGGCCTTGGTGACCCGGCTCGATTCATGAGCAACAAGGATGGACAAGCGAATGATGGCATATCAGACGAAAAACTGCAAGAGATGATCCCACTGACGCTACAATATGCATGCACATATTGGACCGAACATCTCAACGGCGCGAACATTGAAGACCCCAGTCTCATAAAAGAGTTACAAAATTTCGCTGATGTGCATATGTTGCATTGGTTCGAAGTTTTAAGCTTGATCGAAAAGCTGGACTCGGCGCACCGCGCAATTCGTGTAGTCTTGAAACTTTTGGTGAGTTTGTGATCATACTTGATGTCAAATGAGGAATTTAAGTGTTCGGATAGCAGTCGGATTTGTGTCAACTCCTATCTGACGGACTACGGTTCATTTCAAAGTTTTATGAAACCATCAAACGATCGGCGCTTCATACATATTACTCAGCATTGACCTTCACCCCAACAGATAGCATTTTCTATCGTCGCTATATCAATGGGGCCTCACACAACATAGGTCATGTCATTGGGCTAGATAAGTGGGATGCCCTTGTCGCCAACTTGGATCATGGGGAACGGGTTGAAGGTGTTCAATTTTCACTCGACAATACTATGTTTACTTCTTGGAGTAAAGAAGGAGACCGGTTCAAGGGAGTGTTGAAGGTCTGGGACGCAGCCACTGGCATACCTATTTCCACGATCAGAGGCAGCCGCTTTGCGATTGCCAGCGACTTTTCGACTGTTGCCTCATTCAAAGGCAATACTATAATGTTGTACAACGTGAACGGTAGCAAACCAGATGCTACCTTTACAACTCGGGCGGAGATTTTTGGAGTGGCAATCTCGTCGGAAAGTAGCCGGATTGCCGCAACATCATCCGATGGAACTCTTTGTCTATGGGACAGTCGAAATGGCAAACTGATAGGCAGCTTCAGTGAATCTGCAGGTGATTTTCCAGATCGAGATCGGAATCGTCTCCAATTTTCCACCACCGGTGCCAGACTCGTATATGAGTCAGCCACTCGTGTTGCCAAGCTGCGAAACGGAATCGATGGGAGGTTCATTGCCAATCTGGATTCCAGATCAGATGAATTTGCATTCTCGGGCGACGGTTCTCAAATCGCCACACTGTCGTCGTCTGGGTTGAAACTGTGGAGTTGCGAGGGCGGCGAACTTGTTGGGATTGCCGAGGTTGCTATCCATTATATGCTGGCAATCTCTGCTAATGGATCTTTCCTTGTAACTGGGGGTTACGGGACGGTGAAGTTGTGGAGCGGGAACAGCGGGAACCTCCTGCTGCTCATCGAGGTTCTGGATCTAGGTTACGGTGCCGATCCGTTCTCGATTGTCTTTTCTCCGGATGATACACTTGCAATCGCGACTCGATTGGGTATCCAGATTTACAACGTCAAAAGCAACTCCTTTATTTCTACGCTCTCATTTGCCAGTCAACTTGGATCACCGCTGGCCTTCTCACCAGACCGTTCTCATCTTACTGCTGGGAACAACGACGGTACTGTGTACCTATGGGATATCCGAGGTATCGAGTCATCTGGTCCTTCGTCAAATAAACAAGCAAGCGGCCCAGTCACTGCATTGGCTTTGTCCCGGGACTGCTCACGAGTCGCCTGTGGGTTTTGGGATGGTGCAACTGAACTGTGGGAGACGGATGGCCTCGCAAAACGTCAAATTGCTGCTCATAGTCATGACTATCCGTGGGATCGGGTAATGACACTTGGGTTCAGCCCCGACGGCAGGCGATTTGCTTCTGGGTCACGCAATGCGACTATCAAATTGTGGGATGGCGAAGACGGAACGCTACGTGGAGCTCCCCAATATCGGGTCGGGATGACACCTGCTTGTTTATATGCAGTAGAGGTCTCGAACAGTGTGCTTGCCGCTGCGACGAATTACGGTGTCATTTTGTGGGATCTCCAAACACTGCATCATATCCATACCTTCGAGAGAGACTTTGAGACACCCTTAAGTTTCTCATTCTCAGACAATGGCGCCCTTCTTGCCGCCACTCTCCGCGACACCGCCACTTCCCAAATCATTGTATTCAATGTCGCGAATCACACAAATATTGCTATGTTCCAGTTTCCCTTCCGTAGTATTCGTGAAACGACATTCCTACCCGGCAATTCACAGCTTGTTGTAAAGCTCTACAACAATGACTTCTTTACATTTGACCTAACACTCGACAAGGAAGTCACCCAGAGACCGACAATCAAGCATTTTATGAACCTCCACAACATGTCACCTTGGTATGATTTCCCGATCCAGTTGGACACGGCAGGCGAGCAACTGGGGGTATTATTTGCTGAACACGATGACCCTGTACCTGTGCTATGGATTCCCCGGGAACTTCATGCACGCGAATGGGCCCACGGACGTTCCATGATTGCCTTTGGTTGTGAGGACGGGAGTGTTGTCCTTCTGCGACTCCCTACCAGCCATATCGTGTGATGATCAGTAGACCTGTTTTCATCCTCCACTGATTGGCACGGTTTAAAAGAGGGATATATAAATAGTATGTGATCTACCAATAGACATACTAGAAATATTCCAGATATTCACTTTCGTCATGTATCATACATATTTGGTGCTCGTCGAAGTGCTACTCCAATTCCGACTGCGGTGCATGCGACACAGCTCCTAAATGGTCATACTCACTTGTCTTCAACCGGACAGGCTGTATATGTCTTCTTCTCTTTGTTCATCTGTCAAGAAAGATTGAGTGGGTCATGACTCAGAGACGTCCGTATAAAACTTCATACTCACCGCAACGTACAACGCTGACGACAAGATCAAAGTCGTGCCCAGGACGGAAAGCCATGATGGGTACGTGTGGAAAATTATCAACTGGAATATCGTAGCGAATATAATCTGGAGCACGCCGTCAAATCATTCCATTTCAGACCTTTCGTGAACGTGATTTACCTGGGTATAGAGAGCCATAGATGCACGTCCAGCAGCCTCTCTTTGAAGACCCATGGTGAGAAGAACCTGGGCGACGAATCCAAGAATGCCGACCATGAAAAGCAGGAAAAACCACTCCACTCGAGAGGGTATGACGAATGGTGTTTTCGTCATGACCATCCTATCAATCATTACGTCCTTCTCAGCTGCGTTCTTTCTGATTGGTGTTTGCTTGGAACTTACCCTAACGAGGTAGCAAGGATAGATTGCAACGCAAAGGCACCCATGATGTGAAGGGTATGTGCTTGTTTACCGATAGCACGTATGGCGACAACTTTAAGCATATGAGAAGTCGGATGAAACGGCATCATAATCATAGCTGTGCTTACATGCACCCGTCGTTCCGAAAACGCCTAGCAGGGATAGACTGTGAGATAGGTGAGACTCATTTCAACTGGCATTGGAACAAGATCAAACACACCCAACGGCGATCATTCGCATTCCTGCAGACTTCTCGTCACTCACGGCATCCATAGGTGGGATTGGCGTCATAGGCGCATCCGTCGATATGCCGTAGCTACCATTGAAAAGGAAAGGCGGCCTTGCAATAAGAATGACACCAGCCAAGCTCACAACTTCAGTCGGTATTAGCACCACATCATAGCGACTATCATACATGATATATGATACAACTTACCGCCAGCCAAGGCTTGAGAGAGACGAAAGCTTTCTTTCAAGAATATCGCACCCGCTACCGCTGTACATAACGGGGATAGAAATGTGAGGACAGTGGCGTCGGATAGTGACAGGTATTGGAGAGAAAAGTACATTCCGAAAAGGCTGATAAAGCTATACAAGGCGAATCAAAACGGAGGGAACCACTAATTAAGGACAACCAAACACTTACCCAGAAATACCTCTGAACACTAAAAGCAACCGAACTCCTTTTGGCCCAAGAATGGGATCTTCGACTCCGGTGGCGATCCTATTGGAAACGTATCGGGACTCAGTCTTGTCAAAGGTATTGGTTACTAACATGTAGACCAGCGAGCAACTGTACGTAATGCCCTAAAACGACCATTTCATATCAGCACGAGGATAGGTGGACTGGACATCTGAATGTACCATCCGCACTAGAATCACCTGAACCAAATTCAGTTAGCATCTATCGTTGAATAGTTCAGAATGCCTACCTGCGACGCTGAGACAGGTGGATCAATGGCACTGAGGCGCTTGACGACAGCATTCATCATGGAAGAGAAAACTTGCGATAAGACGACGAGCAAGAGGCCAGTATTGTCGGCGACAAAGTCTCTTGTTGCGGAGCCAAATATAGGACCTCTTTCCGTTGTCCATTTTGGTGCCTCAACGTTTTCGTCAGAGACAACGAGAGGCTCATCGTGGATGTCAATGACGGAAGACGTTGACATGTAAGCGGAGGAAAAGGGACCAGGGTATTGTATCACGAGCGTGTGTCCTTCTTCCACAAAGAGGAGGACCAGTCTAGCTCCTGCTTGGATATAAGGGCAAAGGGTTCCGGGTGCCCGTTCTCCGCAATCGAGAATAATTCAGAATGAAAGTTTCCGGCTGCCTTCATCTCCAAACCTAGAGTTCCCATCTAGGTCTCTCGAATATGCTGCACTTAATTTCGGCCAAAGTAACATGGGCCCCCAAGGTCGAGAATAGCTTTGTGAACAATGGCAGACCTCTGTGCCGTCTAAGGCGTCTGCTGGTATATGATCTGGACGAGCCAAACGCGTGACGGGGCGGAAATCCATGCTACTAATGTTTGTATGCGTAAATTCCGTGTGACTCTTTCCTATTTTGCACGTTCTCAATCTGATGTAATACAATACGTTGGTTGACTTACACGACAAGAAAATTTGTCCTCTTTCCAGAGCGTTACCGCAAAATAGCACTGCTCAGTGCTCACCGCCCGCCAACACTTGTGATAATCGGAAGGTCGCATTCAGCAAGAGTGCACTCGCTGCTGCCGTGCACAATGGAGATAGGAAGGTAAGGACTGTGGCATCTGAGAGGTAGAGGTATTGAAGAGAAACGTAAGATTCGAACAGTCCGACGAAGCTGATTTCGGAGCGTCAACCTTAATTCAGAGGTTAATAGGCACTTGCCCTGTAATCCCTCTGCACACTAATAGCAATCTAACTCCTTTTGGTCCGAGGATAAGTTCCTCCACACCACTGCTGCAGCCACGATCCTACAGTGTCCCATTTCAGTGTTATTGATGTTATGTTGGGAAAAGTTTTGCTAGCATGTATGCATAACAATAAACAGCCGTATGTGCAATTACCTGTGTTGATTGTTGTCCTCTCCCAAGCTTTCCTTGCGACAATGAATGCAATTGTCAAGCGCCTGAGCACCATTGATCCTGTGCTCGGTCTGCGAGCGGAGATGTATCGGAGTGACAAAATACAGTGCAGAGATAGACACTCCGACACCGAAGGTCCCGCACCACAACTGGGAAGCTGTTATGACTTACAGGAATTGAAAAGGACGAGGTGTTGCGTTGCTTTCTGACGATCTGTTGGCAGACGTAAGAAAATAAACTGCGATTCGGTTTGTTTGAGCACACTTGTTTGCTTCCCCCACTTCGTCCGGAGACTTGACATAATGGTCTAGTCAACAAATTCACGAAATCAAGTCCAAAAAAATCCGAGAGTATATCGACGACACCAACAAAAACCAAACGCGTTCCTCCGCCTTTGGCTATGACTTCTGCTTCTTTCGCTTCTCCCTCGTCCTCTGCGCAAACATCGTCGCCACTGCACCCATTCTGCTCTCACTCGTTCCAAACTAGCTCATCATCTCCTCGGTTCATTCAACGAACCAAAAGTCGACGATACTGGAGACAGTAATCCGTCTTTGCTTTCTAGCTTACACCCCTCCCGCTCTCCCCGATCTGCTTGTTCTCCGCGTTCTCCTCGGTCGTCTAGAACACCCCGGAGTCCATTATGTAGCGCCGATCCGGATGTTGAGAACGACATCAGACGTCCGAGCGTCACTGCCTCCTTCGCCCTTTGGGGGAAGATACCCATGGGAGGTGCGGCCTAATGAGCAAGATGCCCAGAAACTACCGAAATCGAAAATGGAGAGCGAGAGCAGTAAAGCTAAAGACGAGGCGGTCACGTCCGAGGTTCAAGAACAAAGAAACGAGAAGGGAACATTGAGGGAGAGCCTGAGAGGTTTGGGTTCCTGACCAACAGGTCTGTTGTCAATTTGACTGCAGAGGGTAATCCCACTGATGCCACCACAACCAACGACGGCAAAGATGGGGGCCAACACAAAAGTGGCCGTCCGAGAGCGGTCAGTTCGTGAAAGGTTGGAGAGAGAACGTGAGCTTGGAAAGCTCAAAGCTGTCAAATGTTCAAAAGGCGAACGGGGGCAGCGAAAAGGGAGACAAGTCCAAGTAATGAGGAGACGAAGACGGTGCAAGCCGTTAATTCCACACCACTCCCCGCATGGCACTGCTTCTGGCTTGCAATTCGGCCAATGTAACTCCCCCTGGATCTTCCCTGCTACTAGCGACGGGGGACCAGTTGACGGAAACGAACACTTTGGAGGTTGCGGAACATGATAGCGAGATCTGAAGAACAAAAATGCGAGCTTGGCCAAGCTCGCAGGTAAAGGTGGCATCTTGAAGTTCCTAGAGTCTGTCGTGCGCTACGGCGTCATTGCAATGGCCGGCCATGCCCACAACATTGGGAAGTTTATGGGCCTAAAATGAATGAGCGATTATCAGAAACAACTGACAAGAGCCCACGTTTTCGCTATTGACGCCACTTCATTGTTGCAAGATGTGGAGAGCGCGATAATTTGGTGGCGGTCATCTTGTCAAATAGAGCCTTTAATAGAAGGTGAGTATGGAACATCAAACTCACGACCCGCAGTATCACTGGCTTGGTCCCTTGTACTTGTAGACTGTATATTTCTTCCTATGTTGACATTTGATAAAATAGCAACAAGAAAAGCTGGTAGCATGGATGAGTTCAAGATCTAGACTACATATGAGTCAGCCCACAACACCATTTACGGAGACTTGAAGATTTTGGTCGAGCGTCTTGCGGATTGCGGAAAGCAATGTAACTCGTGCTTGATGCGGGCTGCGGCCTCGGAAGGGCAAGGGTAAACAAAGTAAGTAGTAGTCTAATGATGATTTTCTAGCAACACAATGGATCCTTTGACTAGCTTCGTCATATTATCGTACACATCAACTTTTTTATAACCATCCCGGAACACAACATGAAACAAATTTTGAACATCTAAAAACATATCATATTAGCACAGGAGTTAGCCGGAATGGAGATATTGATACCTGGAAATTGTTTGCTTGGAATGCTCGTGCAACAGTCAAGAAGAATATAATCATTCATATCACCCGAATTCAGCCAGGCTTCATATGCTCCAGAGTTAGTAAAACGGGAACTATGTTCATTCAACTGGTTCCCATCTCGAGTGAGCTCGATTCCCCATTTCACTGCTGGAATAAAGAAGTCGATACAACCTGCAACACGCGCCTCCCTTGCAGACGTGAACTCAGCGGAGAGACAAACGTTCCCAAAAGTGAAAGAAAATACAGAACGATAGAACTCATCCTGATATTGTGGTTTGGATGGTTTGTCTGTGGACCGAGGGCTATCTCTATGGAGAGGGATATGTAGCTGAGAAGGCTTGAACTCGGAGATGGCTGCGATGGCCAGATCGAAGAGGGAAGAGAAATGGGGCATGTCATTCGTAGGTTCAAGCCTCCAGGAAAGACCCATGGTATGAAGAGGAGATGGAAATGCGTAACGCGTGATTGCCTCATTTGTGGTCCGGTCGGCATGGATCCATCCATGACGATGGCACTTGCGGATGGCTTCATCAGCTGCATATTCGTTTATGTCAATCGCGCCATTTTTGAGCAAGTTTCTAAACAATGCCACCACGTCTGGCTGAGCCGAGAGCTCCGTAACCTTAGGAAGGCCGCGTTCAAAAGCTCCGCCGGCGAGTGCCTGTACGAGCTTATGAGTGGGGTTTTCGGCATGAAAGGCTTCTACTGTGAACTGCACCCCACGTCGTGTGTCTGGTACTCTCTGGGGAACAGGGTTAGGATACACGAATAACTCGGTTTTCGCTGGGGGGACTCACCTGATACGATATCACACGCAACATTGCGACAACAGCACCCACATGCCCAACCGTCCAGTCAAAGATCAGGTCTTGAAGGTCAGGGTGCAGATCTAATTTGTGTTCGTACCGTTCGTACAGAGAGACGATTTGATCAAATTCGGAACGCTTCAACAAGATACCAATCGATCCCTCCCTGGGCCACAGAGAGATACGAGCTGCATCACGGAGGACTAGGCGTGTGCCAATACGGTAAGGCACAGGACGAGAAGATGGGCTGCCATAACTGCAAAACAGGACGACACGGTATCGGTTGTAAACACCGTTGACCTCCTTGAAGAAGAAGCTCCAAAGAAGATCATCGTCGTATAAATCTTGCCCCTCGTCAAAAAGGAGGAAAGTGGTCCCATTGCGTCGGGGAAATCCCGGGTCCAGTTCCCGGAGGCGCTTGCGGAGTAACGAGTCCGATTCTGTTGGCCCAGGCCACGAGTGCTTGGTATACACTAAAGCCGATGGGAACTGTTTGAGAA
The DNA here is from genome assembly GCA_000827485.1 of Amanita muscaria Koide BX008. Classification (NCBI taxonomy): domain Eukaryota; kingdom Fungi; phylum Basidiomycota; class Agaricomycetes; order Agaricales; family Amanitaceae; genus Amanita; species Amanita muscaria. The sequence goes on from KN818326.1 coordinate 31,073, forward strand.
TATAAGCATGCAACAAATGCATAAGAGTCGTTTTTCCGCAGCCTGGAGTCCCTCGAACCTGCGGAAAACATTGGTTAGCTGTGGGCAAAGATCTCTAGTACCAGCAAGAGACGTGCCTGAACAAGTCTTTCGTCCAGTAACACATCATACAAGCCAGCTACCGTGTCGTCCCGTGGGCTCCAGGTTGCTGAAAAGCTGTGAGTTGTTGCATCATGAACTAAGTTGGACTCATCTAATGTGCTTACGCAAAATATATGGAACAGAGCTGGTGTTAGATGAACTGGGACTGGTTGTAGCTGAAGACAATGAAGAGATTGGGGAAACGAGAAATGCAGCCATGAGGGGAGTGTACGTCGTACGATGGATGGCCAGGAGGAGTTTTGAGGCGTCGGCGAACAAGACAGGTTTTCGGATGAAATCTCGTCAGCAGCGCTCAGCCACGGAAATTCGCTCCCACTCACAGGTAGGCGGGACCACAATTATGTGGAGCTGCGCGTGTTGGGGTTGGTTTGGGAAGATACTGAGGAGGTTGTCCGTAGGCTCTAGTTTGTTAGAAAATTGCGGAAGACTGTCTCCCAGGGACCTCAACTAGAGTGCCAGATGGCTTGGCGGTGATAGGGTTGGAGTTGTTGGGCTGAAAAGGTGAAGTAAGCACTTATCGCGGCTCATTGACGGCGCTCACCTTCCACAGTTCCAACGCGTGGGGATCAGTATCTTTCAGAATTCCCATTGCTCGCTTGCTTTGTATAACCTCCTTCAACGTGCTAACCACAGAATCGCGCTCGATGGTAACCACAAAGATGATAGATTCGCCATTGATAAGACAATTAAGCTGGTGAGGGATCATTAGTGATTGGCGCTGGGCTGATTTCGCAGGGTCCGAGCGTGGGAAGATACTCGACGCTGAGACGTCTTGCGACAAACCGCTGCCTATCGAGTCGAGGAAATGAGTCCGGACCAAAACTGGGGTTTTGAGGCCAAGCGGCTGTAGTAGCATCTGGACAAATCGGGCGGAAAACAGGCCTTCGGCCGTTTGTGAATGTACTACGGACCAAGACCGCTCTGTCAACATTTTTTCTTTCTTTTTTCCAACTGTAAAGGCAACAAGCAAGTCTATGGATCATGTATTTCAAATGCTGAGTGTAGAGTGTATCTAAAAATAAGTTTCCTTGCTGCGACGTTCATCTTCTCACAATGGACGGAATTAGGATGCACTTCCTACAAGTGCTAATTGGATGTAAGTGATTCGACCAGCGAGCAACCGTACGTGATGCCCTAAAATGACCATTTCATATCAGCACGAGGATAGTTCACCACCGGACGACGAGCAAGAGGCCAGTATTGTCGGCAACAAAGTCTCTTGCGGAGCCGAAGATAGGCTCTCTCCATTGTTCATTTGGGTGCCTCAACGTTTTCGTCAGAGACAACGAGAGGCTCATCGTAGATGTCAATGACGGAAGACGTTGACATGTAAGCGGAGGAAAGGGGACCAGAGTATTGGATCACGAGCGTGTGTACCCTTCCTTCCACAAAGAGGAGGACCAGTCTAGCTCCTGCTTGGATATAAGGACAAAGGGTTCCGGGTGCCCGTTTTCCGCAATTAGGTCCCATTTAGGTCTCTCGAATATGCTGCACCTAATTCCGACCAAAGTAACATGGGCCCCCAAAGTCGAGAGCAGCTTTGTTAACAATGGCAGACCTCTGTACCGTCTACCGCAAGGCGTCTGTTGGTATATGATCTGGACGAGCCGAGCGCGTGACGGAAATTCATGATACTATTGTTTGTATGCGTAAATTCCGTGACTCTTTCTTATTCTGTGCGTTCTCAATCTGATGTAATACAATACGCTGGTTGACTTACACGATAAGAGCTTTTGTCCTCTTTCCAGAGCGTTACCGCAGCTTCCACAAATGTCAGGGCCATGTACCTCGGATATTTCGCGGAGATCCGGCAATTCACTGGTAAGCGCAAAGCCCTAGACTCCATCCGTATGGAAGGAATGTGGAAAGGGACATTCAACGAGGGAAGTACAAGCTTCGGCTGGCACATTCTTGATTGGTCATATAGGCCCTTATACAAGGTCATATTTCATCCTTACGAATACACAAAGACACCTGTACGGACCGCTACTGTGGTGTAGCGCTTCTTAGGACCTGATCTCGGACCTGGTTGCTTGTGGAGCATGGAGCGCTGCCTCTAAATGGTCATAGCCGCCATCATCCAGGCGGACAGGGTCTTTGATTGTTTCGTCGTTCGTCGTTGTCTCCTTGGTCATCTAGTCAAGCTCAGAGCATGTCTAATCTGAAATAAGGGTTCTCCCTTACCGCGACGTACAATGCGCATGATAATATTAGACAAGTACCTAGTATGGAAAGCCACGAGGGAGTCATGTGGAAGAATATAAACTGAAGCGTCGTAGCGAACACGATCTGGATACAAGATTAATCGACAACGCCGAAGGTATGTAAAAGCACATGCCTGGGTATAAAGAGCCATGGAAGCACGTCCGGCAGACTCTCTTTGAAGACCCAGAGTGAGAAGGATCTGCGAGACAAAACCAACGAAGCCAATCATCAAAAGTAGGCTGAACCACTCCAATCGAGAGGGTATGATGAACGGTGTCTTCGTAATAATCATCCTATAAACTATCACGTCGTTTCCTGATACGTGTTGCCGAATTGATGTAAACGTACCCTAATGTAGTGGCAATGATGCATTGCATTGCGTAATAACACATTACATGCAGCGCGTTGGCTCGTTTACCAATAGCACGAATGGCGATGACTTTAAGCGTGAGGAGATGATGAGTGGCATAATGTTTGTGATTTAACTCGACTTACACGCGCCTGTCAATCCAAGAACGCCTACGAATGCAAACCTTGGTAAAAATGAGCAAGTACATTCATCATTAGGAAGAATAAAACATGTACCCAACCGCAATCATTCTCATCGCTGGGAAATCTTCATCACCCAAGGCCGTCATAAATGTTGAAGTGGTCATTCCCAGCGGGTCCTCAGGTATACCCCCACGGTTGAAAATAAAAGGGGGTCTCGCGATAAGGATGACACCGACAAAGCTAACGGCTTTCGTTGATATTAGCACTCGTATTTCAGTAAATTAGCACCGCTCACCGCCCGCCAACGCTTGTGATAATCGGAAAGTTTCATTCAGCAAGAATGCACCCGCTGCTGCCGTGCACAATGGAGTCAGGAAGGTAAGGACGGTGGCATCTGAGAGGGAGAGGTATTGAAGAGAAACGTAAGATCCAAACAGTCCGACGAAGCTGATTTCGGAGCGTCAACCTTAGGTCAGAGAGAAAGAGGTTAATCGGCACTTGCCCTGTAATCCCTCTGCACACCAGTAGCAATCTAACTCCTTTTGGTCCGAGGACAGGGTCCTCCACACCAGCCATGATCCTACAGTGGCCCAATTCAGTATTGTTGATGTTTACGTTGGGAAACGTTTTACTAGCATGTATAACAATGAACAGCCGTATGTGATTACCTATGTTGAAAGATTCGTAGTAAGAACGGACTGAGAGTGGATGGAATACAAATAATTGAACGCACCATTCGCACTAGAATCAACTAATAACCGACTCTGCTGATGAGCTCTGTCCAATCTTCATTCCTCAAATGTTTACCTGTAATACCGACACGGGTGGATCAATGGTGCTCAGGCGCTTGACAATTGCATTCATTGTCGAAAGGAAAGCTTGGGAGAGGACAACAAGTAAGAGGCCCGTGTTGTCTGTGACGAACTGTCTTGCCACGCCGACTATGGGTCTTCTTTTTGGTATCCCTGTGATTTCAGAGTTGGCTGGAATTTCCTCTGATACCCCAGGAAACGTCGCCATTGGTATAGTGGAGGATCGTAAAAACAGGCCAGTTGAGACCGTGGGAGATACAAGAGGACCCAAATGGTACAGAAGTTCAAGCTCGTCAACAGAAGTGAAGTGGGATGATAGTAAGCAGCGTATCCGAATATACAATACAAGGGATCTACTTAGAGACATTCATTTTCGTCGTGTACCATCTAAATCTACATCTACTTCATGATGAGCTCGTTGAAGAGTTGTCCAATCTCGACTGCGGTGCATGCAACGCAGCTTCTAAATGGTCATAATCTTCTGTATCCAAGCAGACACGTCCATTCTTCTCTGTATGCGTCTTCTCTTTAGTCATCTATCAAGAAAAGATGAGTACGGCGCACGACACGTCTGCATGAAACTCCAGACTTACGGCAACGTACAACGCTGACGACAAGATCAAAACCGTGCCAAGGATAGAAAGCCGTGATGGGTATGTGTGGAAAATTATCAACTGAAATATCGTGGCG
>KN818326.1:38716-79971 GCA_000827485.1 Amanita muscaria Koide BX008
CTTTCAAGAATATCGCACCCGCTGCCGTTGTACATAATGGGGTTATGAATGTGAGGACAGTGGCGTCGGATAGTGACAGGTATTGGAGAGAAAAATAGACTCCAAAGAGGCCGATAAAGCTATATGCGTTTAAGGCGGTCAAAACAATGTTCGGGAGCGAATAAGCATTAATTAAGGACAATCAACACTTACCCCGAAATACCTCTGAACACCAGAATCATCCGAACTCCTTTTGGCCCAAGAATCGGGTCTTCCACTCCGGTAGCAATCCTATTGAAGAAGTATCACTGTATCAGTCTCTTGTCAAAAAATATTGAAGAACTGACATGCAGACTAGCGAGCAACCATATGTGATGCCTTAAAGTGAACATTTCATACCAGTCGATAGACTAAAATTGACAGCTGAATGCACCGTCCGCACTAGTATCATCTAAACCAAGCTTAGTTAGTGCTGAATAGCTGAACCAGAATGATGCGTACCTGCAATGCGGAAACAGGCGGATCAATGGTACTGAGTTGCTTGACGGCGGCATTCATCATTGAAATGAAAACTTGAGAGAGGAGGACGAGCAAGAGGCCAGTATTGTCAGTGACAAACTTTCTTACGGCCTGGGAGCTGAACTTGAAGAGAGATCTTTTTTTTATCGTCCATTTTGACTCTGGTGTCTCAACGGTTTCTTCGGTGTCAATGAGAGGCTCTTCGTGGATGTCCATGCCAAAAGACGTCGAGGTGTAAGGGGAGGTACTAAACGGAAGTGAGAGACGATTAAGCGTGGGACTGTCACTGCAGTGCGGCCCGGGGTGCGCATTTCTTAATGGGTCAACCGGTCAACTGGAGCATGAACGCGAAGATTCAAATGTTTACCAAGAAGCGTTCACCGACTCGGACGTTTTACGTTGGATACTCAGGAAACATGTTCAAAATCTTCATACATACTACTTAGGAAGAAACTAGGTGCGATATTACACTTTCTATCATCCCAAAGGACCTAAGCATTTCTGGCCGTCACGGAATATAAGTTTTACAACAGCTACTTACTAGAAGCAAGTGAGAACATATTTCCCATATCCTTCCTGCCCTTGATTGTGAGTCACAATATCGGATTTATCGGTACGCACGTATCCATCGAAACTTCCATATAAACTCCGCGGGGTCAGCAACTGGTCAGCAGACAGAGACCTCAAACCATAACTAGCAATGGGCAGATAGGGGGTTCTAGAATGTCGCGTTCAAGTTCATTTAGACCTTTTCGCATCTTCACTTGCGAAAAATCGCAAATTTGTTTTCTTCGTGAGTACAATACCACATTACCGTTATCCAGGGTCAAAGCGATAAATGACCAAGATTCAGGCACTATATAACATCATAGAAGCAAAGGGCTCGAGGCTTGCTAATCCATTGGCTCGTACGGCGAATCAAAAAAAAATGCTATACTCGAGCAAGTATTGCTACGTCTACTTACGCATTGCACCCAAGGTCCAGCTTTGAGGCATGATATGCTGATAGTAAGTATCCGAATCGAGGAAGGTACTTGCACACTTGCAAATCAGGGGTTTTCATTTCGGCATGTTCGGTCGATCGACCCGATATTCCGCTGCGATTTCTCCGGGTCCAGCGTTGCGGCTGCCTATTCCACACGCGCTACAGTGCCTCGAGGACGATGTGATATCCGATCGAAACTGCCTCTAGCTGAGCTCCGTTCGATCATTCGCTTTTTCGAAAGGCCGAAGGCAACGCGAGTTACGCGACGGAACTCGCATCACATCGCCAGTCTTTTTTTTTTTTTTTTTTTTTTTTCGATTGCAGCCCGGTTTTATTATGCCAATGTAAGTAAGTACTACAACTCTGTGACGTGGCTGAAGAGCCCTATGGCATAGTAGAAGAAACTATGGAAGTGAGACAAAAAAAGAGTAAATGACTCGTAAGAAGAAGTTTGAACGTTGAAAAAAAGAAACGGTAAGTTGCATATGTATCAAACATAACAAAGGGGCGTCCCCGTATTGTCCAAGCATTCTGTCCACGCACGAATTTCTTGCTATCATCAGCGAGGCGATCATATCCTCGCACGATTCCTGCTTTATCAACAGGTTTCTTTGCTGACTCTTCTTTTCTTTTTTGGGTACACGCGCAATGATGTGGGACGTCCTCCAAGGCTGCGCCTTTGCTGATTATCCACCGATTGGACGATGGAGACCGAGGAGATTACAGGAGACTACTAACATGGTGAAAACGTCCCAAGAAGACGTTCGGTTCGGCCCTGCCGCCTACCAAGCAGTAACTTGCGACACTATACCCAGGATCCAGTCGATCGCATTGATCCGGATTCCGATGATTTGCTGATTAGGCCAAAGAGCCGGAGTGATAGAATTGGGATTGTGGGAAAAGCGATAGGGACACGGCGCAGAGAAGACGTCCTCCATGGCACTAGGCTCATAGAGAGGCGTCACCAAAACAATAAAAACCTGTAAAAAAATAAATAAAGTCGATCGCTCAGGCAAGGGAAGAAACTCCCGCGTCCGAAGAAGCGGAAGCATTGGGGGCTCGTTTGCGGGATGGTGCAGGGGGAACCGAAGTCCATGGTTTGCAACGTATGGGCGTTCCTCCAAAAAGGATCGTGGTTTTCAGCAATCGTTTTGCCGTTGTGGAATGTTTGTCGTCGTTGAAACCAATTTTTAAGGTGGCTTTCTTAGCGTTAAGGGTGTCCTTTTTGGTGACGATGTTGGGGCCGTTCGTTATATTGACGTCGGACCATTTTTCGCTTTGTTGAATCATAATATTGAAGTCGTCAATACTGAAGGGAGTACCTTCGATGTCGAACAAAGGGACGTCAATGAATTTGACGTATGACACGGTACTCTTGTTGAGAACGGTAGGATCATTTCCGAAGGTTACTTTAGCCGAGCTGATTATATCCGTCTTATCTCTCGTAGAGAGAGGTTTGGCGCATTTGACGACAAGATTGCCGCGTGATGACCAAGAAATGGATTTACACTTGTTTTCTACGAGTATATCGTTGACGTTTTTTCGCATTTCTGCAATACGTTTGTAAGACTCGGCAGTATTGGCTGCTTTGAAGTCTGATAAAACGAGGACGTTTGAAGGCGTCCCCTTGTTTGTGCAAGATTTTGCTGCTCTGTCACGAATAATCTCTTTCGGAGATTTGGCGGATACGGCGTTAGTCTTCGCGGCAACAGCGAAAGACTTTGGAGGGAGAGACGGGGGGAGAGGATTGTGGCTTACTTTCGGCGTTGAAAATACCGAGGACAAGGTATCCGTATTATCGTAAACGGACTCAATGGATGACTCATTATTGCTGTCATTAGACCCAAGAGAGGAGTCAGAAACCGAAGGGGGAGGGAAAGGGGGAGAAACGAGGGGTTCCACAGTAGTGTGTGTGCGGTTCGCAGCATGGTATAGATTATTGATGCCAGATTTGAGATCCGATAACTCCTTTCGGAGTTTCTTCATTTCCGTAGCGCATGAAGTAGGATGGACTTCTTTAGTGACAGTGATCGTCACAGGATCAACTGGAATTAAAACTTCCTTGATTACTTCTTTGGTGACCGTGACCGTGACAGGGTCGTGGTTCAAGGCACAGGGTAAGGCCACAGAAGGCGTGGCTTGTAGGGCAGAGGGCGTAAAGCCCATGGAATGCAGGTTGTCTGCGATGCGTTGGATCAATTGTGAAAAGTGTTCAGTACCTTCTAGCTCGTCGGCCAAGTCTGTGAAGACAGTGTAGAGGGATTGGGCCCTGACATCGCTCGATAGGGAAGTCATATATGTTTTGTAAACATTTTTGACAGTTTCGGCAGCTCTCGTTGGAGTTTCTGGAGGAACGTCGACCGGAGTGGGACATGTTATGCTAGGAGGTTTGAAGGCTGGTATAGAGAGAGGCGAATAACGGCCTTGAGTGGCAGAGGAGTCTCTTTTCACCGGTTTAGGAGGCATGGCTCAACTAGGAAGGTGGTGGTAAGAGAACAAGAAGAGTCTGATCACATCGCCAGTCATGGAGCGGAACACCGATACTCCTTTGGCTCATCTTCAAACCGCTGTATCCCCCTACATCAGAAACAAATCCTGAATGGTCTTTCTCATTTCCATTTTAAAATTATTTTATATCATCAGGGACTTTAACGGACTTTGAGAAGGTTATCTGATAAAAGGACGTCTTTCTCTGCAAATTCTCTCCAACTGCAGCTCAACTAGAATGGGAGAAACAGCTAGTAAGAAATCTTCATTCGCTCCTGCAATGTCATGACTTAGATGACAGTTGCCAATTATCCCTGCGGAGCTTTTCGCGCTTGGTCTACAGGTGAGTCATTGAAAGGCGATATAACCTTTCTTTTCAAATCCACTGAAAACCCGTCAACGTAGTTTTCGGTTCCGCCTTACTTCTCTTCTGTGCAGTGGGGACAGTAAGAGGCCACGTTCATTGACGCAGAACTTATGCTCAAGTTGAATAATAATATTCGCAGCTACAATCGTTCGGTGTATATCAAGATTACTACACGAGGGAATGGCTCTCAAATTACACCGCCTCTGACATCAGCTGGATCGGAAGTGTACAAGTATTTTTCGAACTCGCATTGGGCATCCTTGGCGGAAAATTGTGGTGCATTTTATTGCATCATCTGTGCCCGTCGACTGACGCTGGTCAATAGATTTGATGCAGGCTACTGCCGGCCAATGCTAATTGTTGCTTCTGTTCTATTCTCGTTCAGGTATTTGATTTTTCTTCTCGTTCTCCGTATCAAGTTAAATTTTAGAAACTAGTTACTTCATGCTCTCGTTCACGAACCAAGGTCAATACTATCAGGTGCGTAGAACGTGTATCAACGTCAGTATATCTCAAACTTATCACGATGTCTAGGTGTTCCTTTCTCAGGGAATCGGTGTTGGGGTTCCCATCGGGTTTTTCTTCGTACCATCCTGTACACTCAGCCTGTGCCACTTCAAAGAAGAAGCCAAGCAAGCTCTGGCTGTCGTGCGTCTCAAAATGACTGCACTTTCTTTCATCAGCGTTAATCTGCGTACTGTATACAGGGTATTGTCCTCGCCGGCGGGTCGCTAGGCGCAGTGATCTATGCAAGTAGGTTACTTTGTCCACTCCTGTTTGTGATGACGTTGCTCACACTAAACGGCAGTCATGTTAAATTACTTGCTCCACTCCGGGATTGGATTTGCATGGAGTATCAGAGCGACGGCACTGCTGTCCGCAGTGTGTTTGTTGATCGCAAATCTGATGATCACCGTTCCTCCCAGAGTGAACGTTTCGCAGTCTGGTCAAAAAAGATCGCAGAAAAGCTTGCTTCATTGGCCATACATCTTGTTAAGCATGTCGGCTTTTTCTTCGGTTCTCGGGTGTTATTTCCCGCTCTATCTTGTTCAGCTGTTTGCCGTTAAACATGGGATCTCAGATACCCTTGTCTTTTACAGCTTGGCTATCGCCAATTTGAGCAGCATGTTTTCGCGGATCGGCGCAAATGTCTGTGTAAAAAGATTTGGCGCGTTCAATCTCGCCGTCATTTCATGCGCATTGAGTGGGTGCGTTACATTTGGTTTGCTAGGGTGTTACACCCCAGTAGGGCTTGTGCTCTTCTCCATATTGTAAGACTAAATTTCTTCTCGCTCCAAGTAAAAATATTGATGATCAATAGCTACGGTGCTTTCTTCGGGTCAAGTATGTCCCACGCCTGAGTTTCGGTGTCTCTCTAACTCAGCGCACAGCATTTTCGGTGTACTCACTACTACTTGTTCAGGTAGCACCATCTGAAGACACGGGGTATGTCAGGAACATTTCCCAAAAATTTCTCAAGTGACTTTTTCGGCAGAAAAGTCCTCGGTTATGCTTGGACTCCTAGCGCAATCGCCGCTGTAGTCGGACCTCCGCTTGGCGTAGCGCTTGTCGGGAAAGATTACGTCTGGTGGAGAGGTGTCGTTTTTGCTGCGGTAGGTTCTGATCGATATGCGTAGGACATCTGAGCTGAAAACACCTTCGAAACCGTAGCTGTGCTATCTTGTAGCTGCTGCACTCCAGCTAGTGGCGAGAGAAATCCACATCCGTCATCTGAGGAAAAAAGAAACCGAGTCCTGGCCGGAAAAGGCTTGATAATATTGGTACTAGCAAGAAAAGGAGGGATAGAGACGAGTTAGACTTGTCCTCGAGATGCAAAAATTAGACTTCCCGTTCTTTTTCCTGCCTTGATACTTTTCATTCTTCGGGAATTGTATTTCTACGGTCATGTTCTGGTTTTCTGGATTTAATAGATCTGACACTCAATGTAATCTCATAGAGCTATATCATCTTCGCATACTTACCTGTGACTGGGTGACCAGTGACCAGTGACTAGATGAATATTTGATGTTCCCACGCTAATGTGAGACTGCACTTTTGATTCAGCGCCAATCACTATGCCTGAAAATGCAGTCCTGATCAATGACGACCTTAATTGTCTTATCGAAGGTGAATCTATTGTCTTTTCAGTTCCCGTGCGGCGCAATTGTTCCGTTAGCATGTTGAAGGAAGTTGTACAAAGCAAGCGAGCAATGGGCATTCTAAAGGGTATTGATCCTCACACATTGGAACTGTGGAAGCCGAAGGTGAGTGCATCAATGAATCGTGATGTGAAGTGACATGGCTTATTCCCGCATCCTATCAGGTCAACATTGATCTCAACAATGTCGATAAGGATTCTCTTAGGCACCTCAAACCCGAAGGGAAAGAGTTGTCACCATGGAAGTTGGTCATGGAATATTGGTCGGATCAATCTCCCATTTCACACCTCCACATAATTGTGAAGGCCCCGCCTGCCGGTGAGTGAGAGCGAACTTTCTCCGCGGCTGAGCGTTGCTGATGAGAAAACCTCTCGTTCGCTGACTCGTTGGACTTCAACTTGGTCGCCGGTCCGGACTGCTTCACCTTGCATCGTGCCGTTTCTCGTTTCCCAGTCGGTTCTAACAGATCTAACGCCAGCTCTGTTCCATCTACTTCTCGTGAGCAGATCCAACTTCATGAATCATGATGCAACAAGTTGCAACTCACAGCTTTTTAGCACACTGGAGCCCACGGCATGACACAGTATGTCACTTGTATAATGTGTTAATGAAAGAAAGACTTGTTCAGGCACGTCTCTTGCCGGTAGAGATCTTCGCCTGCAGCTTACCAATATTTTCCACAGGTTCGAGGTACCCCAGGCTGTGGCAAAACCGTGCTTATGAATTTGTTGCATGCTTATATTCTCAAACATTTTCCATCGGCTCTTGTAAAAGTCCAGCACTCGTGGCCACCTAGAGAGTCGGGCCCGACACTCGAGGAGTGTCTCCAGAAATTGGACCCGGGATTTCCCCGACCAAATACCATCACTTTCCTCCTTTTCGACGAGGGGCAAGATTCATACTCGGACGATATTCTTTGGAATGCATTCTTCAAGGAGGTCAGTTACGCCGGTTCTTACCGCCAATACCGCGTCGTCCTGTTTTGCAGTTATGGCAGCCCATCTAGTCGTCTTAGGTCTTACCATATTGGCGCACGTGATGATGCTCGTATCTCTCTGCGGCCCAGGGAGGGATCGATTGGTATCTTGTTGAAGCGGTCCGAATTTGATGAAGTCGTCTCTCTGTACGAGCGCAAATTAAATCTGAACCCTGACCTCCTGGACCTGATCTTTGACTGGACGGTTGGGCATGTGGGTGCTGTTATCAAAATGTTGCATGTGATATCGTATCAGGTGAGTCTCCCCAGCGAAAACCGAGTTATTCGTGTATCCTAACCCTATTCCCCAGAGAGTACCAGACACACGACGTGGGGTGCAGTTAACAGTAGAAGCCTTTCATGCCGAAAACCCCACTCATAAGCTCGTACAGGCACTCGCCGGCGGAGCTTTTGAACGCGGCCTTCCTAAGGTTATGGAGCTCTCGGCTCAGCCAGACGTGGTGGCATTGTTTAGAAACCTGCTCAAAAATGGCGCGATTGACATGAATGAAAATGCAGCTGATGAAGCTATCCGCAAGTGCCATCGTCATGGATGGATCCATGCCGACCGGACCGCAAATGGGGCAATCACGCGTTACGTATTTCCATCTCCCCTTCATACCATGGCTATTTCCTGGAGGCTTGAACCTACGAATGACATGCCCCATTTCCCTTCCCTCTTCGATCTGGCCATCGCAGCCATCTCCGAGTTCAAGCCTTCTCAGCTACATATCCCTCTCCACAGAGCTAGTCCTCAGTCCACAGACAAGCCATCCAAACCACAATATCAGGATGAGTTCTATCGTTCTGTATTTTCTGTCACTTTTGGGAACGTTTGTCTCTCTGCTGAGTTCACGTCTGCAAGGGAGGCGCGTGTTGCAGGTTGTATCGACTTCTTTATTCCAGCAGTGAAATGGGGAATCGAGCTCACTCGAGAAGGGAACCAGTTGAATGAACATAGTTCACGTTTCACTAACTCTGGAGCATATGAAGCCTGGCTGAATTCGGGCGATATGAATGATTACATTCTTCTTGACTGTTGCACGAGCATACCAAGCAAACAATTTCCAGGTATCAATATCTCCCTTCTGGCTAACTCCTGTGCTAATATATCATGTTTCTAGAGATTCAAAATTTGTTTCATGTTGTGTTCCAGGATGGTTATAAAAAAGTTGATGTGTACGATAATATGACGAAGTTAGTGAAAGGGTCCATTGTGTTGCTAGAAAATCATCAATAGACTACTATGTCCTTACTTGCACGAGTCACATTGCTTTTCGCAATCCGTGAGATTCCCGACCAAAGTCTTCAAGTTTCCGTAAATGGTTTTGTGGGCCGACTCATATGTCATCTACTCATCCATGCCACCAGCTTTTCTAGTCGCTATTTTATCAAATGTCAAGACTCAACCGTGACACAGGAAGAAATATACTACAAGTACAAGGTACCAGCCAGGCAGAACTGATACTGCGAGGTCCTGGATTGGCTGTGGTGGTATACTGCTGCTATTGCCGTTAGCCATAGTATGCCCAGTTATTGACGAGGAAGATTGGTTCTGAAGGTGACACGGGATTGAGCAAAAACGGCCGCGGATCGAACCCGGTTTTATTCCGCGGAGTTGGACGGTAGTCTCTCCCCTCCGATCAACGAGGATGGCACTCGATGGCCCTACCTCTGGCGGAAACGTGGCACGAGGAAGAGGACTTGGTTGTCTCGACGCCTGCGAATCTGACGTGCTGATGTTGTGCTGGAGCCTGGAGCTGTGGTCCTGGCAACAGAACAGGAGAAGGACCAATAATATCGAGTTCCTCAACGTCCTATTACTACCAAATTGCTACATGATGCATGATGCATGACCCGTCATGCATTGGAATGAGTTCCGAGTAATGACATTTCAAATTTCATGCATCACATACTTAATGTAGCCTGAAAGCAGTGAAGCCCATATAGAGGGTCTAGTCTATTTTTAAAACTCTACAGTTGCTTGACGTAAATGATCGTTGATGATGGGCTTCGGCATTCGGCAATGCATCGGCGCTTGTATTATTCGGAAGCTCTTTTGAGATTGAATCCACGAGTCGAGCTGCCAAGCTTCGAGATTCAGGAGCTCTATGTGAGCGATATGTCCATATCCATAGTAACTTCAAGTGTAGGTAGGCGACACACTGTACGGTAGTATGACTTGCGTCTCTGCCGCGTAAACGCGTATTGAGCATTTTCAAACTCAGATAGGTCCGTATACTGCAGCCTCCGCGTCCGCGCCAGTCTCTGCCGTGTAGACGCGTAGTCTGGTTGCGATATAATCCTAATTTGACGACACACGCCGTGCGCCGATCCAAGTATAAAAGGAATGGACACGAAGGGAGTGGACATTCGCAACAATGTTGTTTTCCAACTCTATACTGCTTGACTCGCTGGTCATCATCACGGTTTCGCTTGCTGTGGCAAAGCTCGTTCTCAATCGACGAAGTTCTCTTCTTGCCACGCTCGGCGGCCCACGCAGCAACAACCTTTTCTTCGGCAGATTACTGGACGATCCCTTAACCGCTATGGACCAGTGGGTCAGCGAATATGGCCACGTCTTCAAAGTACCAACTGGCCTAGGCGCCAGCCGCATAGTGATCAGCGATCCAAAGGCTGTCGCACATATTTACGCCAATGATAGCTTTGGGTACCTGAGGCTAGCTTCGGGGAAAACCTTTACAAGAACCTTTGTAAGTGTCATTATGTATCTATGTCAATTCGTTTTGATAAGTGTTGTAAGTTTGGGCATAGTATGATTTCCGCTGACGGAGAAGACCATCGGAGGTAGCTGGATCTTCCTTCTGCCCTGTAAACGCTTATCCTGTTCACAGACAGCGCCGAGCAACCGCTCCCGCATTTACGAATGCCGCACTGCGCAACACAATGAACGTCTTTTATGATTCTGCATACAAGGTATGCTGTTTGTTGGATTGTGCTGCGATGATGTTCGTGATGCTGAGTATAACTAGCTCAAAGGGGCTTGGGATGTTCTTTTTGAATCCGATGATGAAGTAACTATTGATGTCCAACAATGGTACGATCCTAATTCCTGTCGAATGATTACATCAATCTAATGTGCACATTATTTCCAGGATTAATAAAGTCACGTTAGTACAACTTGTGAGTTTCGTTGACATGCCTAACTGGTTTTTCAGGCTTGATTCTATGGGAATTGCTGGGTTCGGCCATGATTTCAGATCTCTTGATGGACACAAATCTCCTGTATCTGAAGCATTGGATGGGTTGCTGGAGGATAACTCATTCCGTGTCGTCCTAATTTTGGGCCTTCTCTTCCCCCCAGTACTCAAGCTCCCCTTGAGGCAAACGGAGATAATGAGACGGATGCACAAGGCGTTTTCTGACATAGCCACAGTCTTGCTTGAGAAATCCCAACAAGAAAAGGAACTTTCGAACGGCGAGAAGGACAGATCAATTCTTGGCTTGCTTCGTAAGGATTTTTTGAACTTTCCAGTCAGCCATAGTCATGACAGCCTACTCCCTTTGTAGTAAAGGGAAGGTCACAGAATACGAACTTCAAATTGTTGCAAGAAGAAGCTGTCGGTCAAGTGAGTTTGTTTGACTGACTGATTTATGTGACGAATATTCTAACAATCCGTAGATCGTGTGTCCTTTCCAACAGCATATTCGTCATGTACTTACCATTCACCGGTTCAAATCAGGGCCTTTTCCTGTTTGCAGGTTAGAACATGATCCCTTTTTTGTTGTCTCGGCTCTCATCACACAGTCTTGAAGGGTATGACACTACCGCAAGTAAGTCCTATTTAATTACCAATTACCCTTGAATTTTATGTCTAATACGACTGTTATAGTCAGTCTTTCTGTACGTCCGATTTTTCTTCCTCCACTTGCACGTACTCACACGAAGGAAAGTGGGCACTCGTAGAATTAGCACGTCATCCTGAGAAGCAGGACAAACTCAGACGAGAGTTGCTCCAGTTCTCAGGCAGCGATCCGACGTGGGATCAAATCGTCACGGGAACCGCATGTCCATATCTTGACGCGGTGGTACATGAGTCATTGCGGTTGCATCCACCAATCCAGGCATTACAGAGAATGGTGTGTTTTTTCTTCATGATCCAAGATTGGATATTTAATGACTCGGATTTACAACAGGCAGACAAAGATGATGTTGTTCCACTAGGTTCTCCCATAAAGACATCATCTGGGGAAATGGCCGATTCCATTTTCATTCCGAAAGGGACTACGGTCACTACACCGTTCGTGTACATCAATCGTAGCGAGGCGTTCTGGGGACCGAATGCAAAGCAGTTCGTTCCTGAGAGATGGCTGGAAGAGAACCCATACCCATCGAAAGATTTTTCGGGATACAAGCACCTTTATACATTCTCAGACGGGCCTAGGATATGCTTAGGACGAATGTTTGCATTGGCGGAATTCAAGGTATGTACTAATGAGTGTCAAGTGCAGAAATTATTCATGTGTATTATCATGATACCATTAGGCGGTTCTTGCAGTCCTTATTCGAAACTTCACGTTCGAATTGCCATCGGGACCGGATACGGAAATCGGAATCCACAAGGGCATCTTGTCTAGACCGAAGCTCGCTGACGAGGCTGGCTGTGTCCTTCGTATGCGTGTGAGACAAGTGACTGGTTAAGGTGGAAAGAGTTGAAGAACATCCCAATAATGACTGCCACGTTCCGGACTTGTATCAAGTTGTATGTGTCCACATTCCAAATTCGTTAACAAACTAGCACTGCTTTCCTTAGTACTACTATACTAATACGGTGGGGCAGATGTAATTTGTTCAGCTGAAGTACCTCTGTGACTTTTTGAAAGTTCTTACTGTGCCTGTTCCCGATATCTCCAGAGTCGGATCTAAGTAAGGACAGCAACAAGGTGGTTGTCGTTTACGTACTCAAGGATTCGTTTTGACAAGGTCCTGAAAGTGCTCAACAGAAGAGAACAGACTTTCGAGGAATTCCTCCTGCAGTACAGCGGTGACTGGCCTCGGAACGCCGTTAAACGGTTTCAATTCGAACAAACCTCAAGGGACCAGCTCCGGTTCGCCAGTGCTAGTGAGAGGTAGGTTGTGGGTTCTCTCTTCGACGCTCACTCGACATGCATGCAACCAGAAAGTATACCTATCGCCCCTTGACGTGATCTACGCAGTTGGATTCATCCACTGGCAAACATTACATAATTTGTCCATTTGCATGCCCATGAGGACGACTCCGAGTCGGCATGTGACTGCAGTGGCATCACGTATTTGAAGCCTTTATGGTTCAAAGTGAGGCTGCGCAGCCTGTTTCAAATGAGGGCGGACAATGTCGGATAAAGCATAACTCAATGCATCATGATGCACTGGGTTGCTCTCTCGGTTCCTCGAATAAAGCCAACCGATCCCTTTCTCGTTTCGGCAATTCATCCACCTCCAACGAGCAATTCCCAGAGTCATCCCCTTCCGCTTCAGCAATTCTGCTGCAACAACCATGGGCGAGCGTGAAATGCCTGCGGAGCAATGTACTTTCCAGTGCCCTTCTTGAACGCTATTGCTTCGTCAATGACTTCACAAACCGCATCGGTGAGATGGAAGACGAAACAGAGTTGCTCAGGGAGAGGCGATGATAAGTTACGCCGTCAACCTTTGCAGAACCAATGCTCAGTACGTGGGTTATAGATTATGGTGACGAGGCTGCTGAACATGGTCATAGATACAAGAGAGACTAATCCTGAGGGGCTTTAGACGCTTGGCGCCGCTGCGCAGCCTGGTCGTTCAGGTGGCAGCTTTGAGTTTGATGTTCCATACTCACCCTCTACTATCAAAAGGCTCTATTTGACAAGATGACCGCTACTAAAGTATCGCTCTCCATATCTTACAAAATGAAGTGTCGTCAATAGCGAAAACGTGCGCTCTCGTCAGTTGTTTCTGATAATCGCTCATTCATTTTAGGCCCATAAACTTCCAAATGTTGTAGACTCTAGGAACTTCAAGATGCCACCTTACCTGCACAAGGTCGCATTTTTGTTCTTCAAATCTCGCTATCATGTTCCGCAACCTCCAGCTTTCAATCATCTGACGTTCCCAACGACTTGAATTGCATCGAACATACCAAATGCGCAAGTCACACCACGCCAAGGTCCTCACCTTGGCGGGCAGAAATCACGCATACCATCTTACAGGACACGTTTTATCAAAGAAGGCCGGTGGTTAACGTTTTCTGCCTTCCGGTACCTGGATATTGCGTGTATTCTGTCACGCAGGACTGTAAGAGTGTCGATATTGAACGGTATACGATGCCATTCATCATGCATCATGGACCAGAATGCTTGGGAACGACGGCATGTCATAAACCATCAGCTATCATGGTTACCACCTATACAGTGCATGCCAGTACGGAGGAGAACCGCTGTACGCTGGGGTTCGGAGGTGTATTACTCGTGTAATTTGGCTCATCCATTCAAGTGCAGAGGAATATACAAAAGGGTTTGAATGATTTGTTACTAACATAAAAGTGACGGAAATACGAAACATTTGTATTGTAATTGGTATATAAAATTTCAAGGTATATATTAATAGGTTCATAAGTCATACCCTAGCTAGCGACGCCCTATCGGTGCGCATACGTATCAACACTTTTCAAGTAGTATACATGACTCTTAAGAGAAAGAAACACGAGTAGACAAGAATTGGAAACAAACCGCAAATAATTGAGAAGGGAGTACGGAGCATTTGTATTGAGAACGCGAAGCGGTATGAGTAGCCGAAATTCAACGCACAAAAGGTTCAAGCTTGAACATGGCAGTAACAGAGAGAGTATTAGAACCCAGTCTGCGGATTTCCTATGGGCTGCTGGTGCTGTAATGAAGGAGAAGGCAATCCCAACGTAGGAGTCATCGGCAGCCGAGGTGGTGATTGCGAAAGTGTGGAAGACATCGGTGAAGGGCTGTGCTGAAGATGAGGCGACAAGGGCATTTGTCCGTTAGGCAAAATACCTGGGCGAACGCCGTTCTGCTGTCGAGTGCCGTTTGCAGAGGAAGTGCGAGCGGGAGTGTTGGTTGGCGAAACAGACGTAGTCAGATTCTGGCTGTCTAGTCCATTGATTCCATTCACTCCGACGCCATTAACAGCGGAAGCGGGCCTCTGCAAGGGCGATCCTCCAGTCCATTGCAACGGTTGTGTTGTTGGCAGTTTCAGATTGTTCGCTGCCGCGCTTAGAGGCACGTTAAGGTTCCTTGCATTCGCCAAATGCATATAGGCTCCTTGTAAAGGACGACCAGCCACGGATTGCATCGCCGCCAGGTCTTGAGCAGGCAAAGTAGCGAATGTCGCCTTGAGGTTCTGCATCTGTTGTAGCGTTAACCCAGAATGCTGCCCGTTCATGTATTGGGCGAAAACCGGGTTTGCCAGCGCTGCTTGGTAGTTTGCAAGGAGGTGATAGCCGTTCGGTTGAAGCACGGGAACCTGGTTCTGGGATTTAGGTCGATTGGAAGTACCATTAGCGACGACATCCGGCACTTGACCCGTAGCATCTGACGGTGTAGTCAACGTTGCAGGACCGTTGACAAGCGCCTCCAACTTGACAGGTTCGACGTGAGGCATCGTGATTGCCGCACGCCCAACGCCATTAGTCAGTGCCGGCGTCGGGTGTTGTACAACAGACGGGACTTGCGGAGGAGCAGTGGGTGCAGCAGGCGCTGGGGTGTTACTGGAGGTTTGCATGTTGACAGCGGCGGGAAGATTTGCGGCAGCGGGGACCGTGGGAGGACGCATGCCACCATTCGACGATATGCGCATTTGAGGCACGCTGGTTGGCGGGGGCATCTTCTTCACTTGATGCTGGACAGAAATCGGTGTACCGTTCGAACCAGGGGCAGGTGGATGCGGTAAACCAGGGTGCCCTGGCGGTATCACACCAGGAGGGGGGTATCCACGCACGGCGCCGCCCTGGTCACGTCGCGCCGTCGCTACCATGCCTAATCTGTAAGGTATCACCGTTTGATAGCGGCCTTCAGGCGTTGGGACAGGGATTGAAGGGTCCGTGAAAAGGCTGTGTTGTTCTGCTTCCCCGATAAGCTTCGAGGTATGACTTATGTGTCTAAAGAGAGACAATCAGCATTTGAACAAACATGAAAAGAAACACATACTTCGGATTATAGTCATCCACCAAAACACGGTCCTGTTCGTCAGCGCCCTGAGATCCGTAGGCGGGGCCATCGTCAAAGTCATATCTCCACCTTTCTTCTAGGCGTCTCGTATCTTCCTCGTCTTCGCTTTCTCCTTCGGCCGCAGATGTGACTTGAGAAATGAAGGCGGCTTCACGAGCTCGGCGTGCAATAGCACGATGAGTAGAATGACGACGATCGAATCTGGTTGATCCACCACGCCCAATCCGATAGCGAATAGCCCTCGGCTGGCGTGGCGTTGGTTCCTCATCCGAATCTGATGGGAACGAGGGCGCATGAGGGGGAGGGATATATTTGAACAGTCGCGATGAGTAAGGTATAGGCAATGGCTGATACGGATTCTATGGTAGAGCATAAATACCAATGTCCACTTTTGATTGAGAGGAGAGGACACTCACATCGACGCTATCTTCCCAATGATGGTCTAGATCCTTTTGTCGCGCCAGCTGACGATCAATTTGTTCCCGGATCAGAGCTGCACGTTCTCTGGGCTTCATCGCGATCTCAATGCGGGAAGGTGCCCCAGCATCGTTGGCCCGGAGTTTGATTGGCAGTCGCCTGCGTATAGCATATAGCGTAAGCGAAAGTAAAAGAAAGGTTAGGCAAAAACTTACGATAGTTCAGGTTTCTTCGCAGGGCGCTCCTTGTCGATGAGAAGCTCCTCGTCACCCTTATCGCCGAGGGATGGAAACTTCCTTTTGAGATCAACAACGGCCACTCTCTTCTCCCAAACGACCTGCGATTGTTGTGTCAAGTCCCTCTTCGAGTTTTCCCGGCTCAAGATTGCCTTCGCCAGCTCCAACGGATACTGGAACTCCACGTTGAGCCGGGCCAGCTTGTCGGATGAGGTGGCCTGTGATGCACGTGTTTTCCTGACGGCTTTAATTTCGCGTCTTCGGAAGCAGATGTAGGACTCGTTCTGCGTGTCCGTTTCGTCGTTCTGATAGGCGAAAAGAGCTATTTTACACACGTTGATAAAAGGCAATGCACGTACATTGAGAATTGGTATTATCCTATGTCCACCACGCTCTATGCGTCTTTCTTTCCAATATGGATACACAACTTTGGCAATACGGAGGAGATTTGACGGCTGGGGAATCCAGGAGGGCACGCTAAAATTTGAAAACACCAACGGTAGCAGTGGCGAAGAAAATGTTTCCTGGTAATCGGAAAACGGAGGAAATGCCATGCCGTTTTCGAGTCCCTAGCATACACGAATCAGAATTGGAACGAAGAAACAGAGATAATCACAAACGTGGTGCAAAAATTCCGTCTTTTCGTGCGTGAGTTTTTCAAACATTCCCATCACCAATTCAAGCTCGTCCTCCGTAACGACGACAGGCTGAACGTGTTCTGGCTCCTTGCCCTTGGCCTTGGCGCTGCGAGCTGATGCTCTCGTTCCTCCAACGGAGACGGCGCCTTGAGCGCTGGTCCCTTCGCCCCGGGCTTCTTCATTATTTCTGTCCAGCCACTCCTTGTCTCGCTCGTCCATAAAGTACGTGAATGTACCGGAAAGGCCGTCTCGTATTGACTCCTCCACGGCCGCGGATGCAGAGACATAGGTGATGGGATCCTTCCACTTACTTGAGGCTTCATAATTTTGAACAACGCCGGTCGAGTCTGGGGTAGGTATGTATACCTTCTCTGACCTTTCTGGACCTGGTCGGCGAGCACTGGAAGCATGCGGTCGCTGTGATGCCGACAAGACGGCCTGCAAATGGTGTTCCTATTTTTGGCAGTCAGCAACATATCGCAGAGATTACATAAGCAGCCCGCGGGTCGCACAGCCACGGAAGTTTGCTGACGTGGCGAAAAGACGCGGGGAGATGCCACTCACATTGGCGTCCTCGGCGTCAACACCTGCGACAAGATTGGTGAGGCGATTCTTCTCCTCATCTTCGTCTGGTATGAGAAGGGCGTCCACGTCAAGGTTTCCATGATGAATCTTGAGGCGAGTTTTGTTTGTGATCCGGTTGCGATTCCTGAGGGTCGAAGCACCCGGGAGATGATTGCGGGGCATATCATGGATTTCAGAGAGGGCGAGGCTAGCGACAATAAGTTAGAGGGACGGCGTTGCACGTTCTGCGGTCGTTATCGTCGTCGGCACTACGCTGTCACACTGTGTTCGGATTTGGGCCGATTTGTGGTTTCGGCCCGGTAAAAAATCTAACAAAATGCGGCACCGTTTGGCACGTAAACAATAGCATCTCAGAATGGTGATCACTCTTAAATCTCAGGACGAAGGATTCCTGCCCCCGTATCAGTTGTCTGACGCGAAGAACTTGCACAGTTTATTGCTAGGTTTCCACTTCCAACTTGAATCCGCGATCCCGACACCACCGGTTAATATAATCGTGTGGCGAGGCAAGGTGTTCGGTCACGCGGCTCTGCGCCAACAACGTCACTTTATTTGTTGTCACGAATTTCCTTATTGGCTGGCGCTGCTTCCGCCGGGCAGGATACACGGCAAGCACCGCTGGATAATGCGATTCTATGCGTTTTATGGTCGTTATTTTGGCTGATTCTGAAATTGTACAAACGTTGAAACAATGCCGGTGACAGAGGGAATGGACCTCACCGTATAAACCACCTTTAGGATCATATCGACGATTCAACAACAACATGATTGATGCTTCTCGATTTCGACTGGATCTGAGTTATGGAGGGTTACTTCGAAATGGCTTTTGTCATTGACAGATTTCTTTTGAGCTAATATATTCACCACAGTAAACCCACCGAGATTTGAGTTCAGGACATGTCTGGGCAATGGCGTTGATTGTGGCTGGCTGATGACAGCATTTGTCTAAATTTGGCTGGCCTGCCGTGACCAATGCGGTACCCATCCTAACCAGACCGACCAGCATGGTACTCATTCTTTGTAACTTCCTCCACCCCACCACGACCTCTCAATCGCCTCCTAGATCAATTAGATCTGCACCCGGTAGCTGGTCATCTGGTTGTATTACAAGTCACCATTCAACATGGCGGACAAGATCATTGAGGCGTTCGTTGACTCGGGTAAACTTGGCCCCATGTTGGTCATTCTGGTGCTCTCTCTCTTCGGTACGTATCTGTATGAGTAAATTACAGGCATTTCCAGCTGAAGTGTCATACAAGCCGTTTCGTTCCCTACGATAAGCAAGCAGGTTCCTGTCATCCGGATTCCACATGTTATATTCTTCATGGGGAAGCACTTCGGAACCGGTAACACTTGACCCCATGGCAAAGAAGTCGCATCGTACTAAATATACATTACAGGTGTCATCCTATCAACGGCCTTTTGCCATTTGCTCCAAGATTCATTCCAGTCTCTCCAGGCTTTCCATGCATCAAAGCCCCATTCCAAGATTGCTAAATGGACTGGCCTTATCATGTATGTTCTGCTTCTTACATCTTTGCCAACTATCCCGTGACCAAGTTTCGCAGTTTATGCTCCTTTCTGTCGATATTTCTTATCGAATGTGAGTTCCGAGTTGAGCATCTCGTCCCAAGCACCGTCTTAATCACTTTTGACAGATATCTCAACGACTTGCGTAGATTATCTTCACGCGAGCCCTGATATCACATACTCAGACTTGGAAACTCGAAAGACACTCTCAGAATCAAACCGTGACCAACGACCTCCCGCAACTCCTTCCGAACATCAATCTCTTTTGGGCCCGGATTGCCCACCGCACCAAGACTTAGGCCAGCATAGACACCACGGCCATCACACAAAGGCAGTGAGCTTACCAGTGGAGCTGATCACAAATTCGCGCCATCGGATCCGGTGCTGTCTCTCTGAACGTTGTACATGCGAATCTCAAGAAGAACAAACACTATGCTATGATGAACGGCTTGCCAGACAACGCAGGAAACAAGACGACACGCCAAAGATAAAGTCCGTTAAAAAGCAGCTTATAGGGATAATGGTGCGTTTGTTGCCTCCCTTCGCGTCGTCCCTTGGTTAAACCATTGTAGGTCTTACAACTAGGCATCATGATTCATTCTTTAGTAATAGGTTTGACTTTATCGATAAAACATGGTCCCGAATTCGGTGTGCCTTAAGTTTTATTCGCAATCAAGTACTAATCAGTCCTCTATCTAGCGTCTTTATTGATCGCCATCTGCTTCCACCAATTGTTCGAGGGACTCTCGCTAGGCATTCGGATAGACGCTCTTCCGCCGTTGCCAAGGGCACTTCTCTATGCTTCTGCATCCTCGTCTCAGCTCTCAATTGCATCTGAATCCACACCACTGCTTCCTGATCCCCAATCACGTGAATGGTCCCCGAGCTTCAACTCGGGCTGGATGAAAACGATTCTTTCTATCCTTTTCGCCATCACTACACCATTAGGCATGGTCCTGGGACTGGCCATCTTTCCACGTTCCATCGATGTTGGTGACAAAGACGAAAAGGGTAAGTACTACTTTTCGTTATGGTTGCGGTCGCTCATGGGCCCTCCAGCTCTCTTCTTACTCACGCAAGGGGTCATGTCCGCCATTTCAGCAGGCATGCTTATATACGCTGGCACTGTCGAAATGCTGGCAGCCGACTTTGTCTTCGGAGACGTCTCTGGCGGACATCTCCATCATTCTTCGGGACATCCACACCAAGTCTCCGATTTGGAAGAAAGTGCACGGGGCCATGTCGGACATGAAGTATCTGAAGATGGAGATGGGCATGGGCCGGCAGCTGGAGAGTTGCACCATCCTGAAGGTCATAAGACCAGCACGATTAGGCAGAAGATGGTAGCAGTTATCGGCCTTCTCGCCGGTGTAGCTGTGATGAACATCACTGCAATTTTTGAATGAACATATAGACGTTGATCGTTTTGTTGATATCACCCTTCATCCTTTGCATTAAAGACTGTACTTTTGTTATATGTACCGCGTAGCGCATCCATGGAACCGAACATTATCGCGTTATACAATACTTGAACTCGGTTGTTTTCATTTTCATTGGAGTGGAATTCTATAGTAAGACGCTATGACCGAGCACCAACGCCAACAAGGTACTTATCAACATGAGTGGGTGTATATATTATGATATCAAATTTCGGTCCCGACCTAGATTACGCCATAAATTGCCTGAATATCGATATCTGGACGTAGGCCATGCAACCAAATTAGTGCAGCGATGAAGGGGAGGGCTTCGATACACATAGAAGGGCTGTTTAAAGTCCTTCGAGGTTGCCGAGTTGCAAGGTTCGGCTAGTGCACGTTCTAAGAGCAGGGAAACCGACCCACTTATGCGCACTGTCAGCAGCGTCGTCAAGATCAGAGTGAGCGTCGTCGACCGCACCGGAGCCTATAATGCCAAGTTGAGTCAAAACTAGTATGTTGGAGGACACATCCACCTACCTCGCATTCTCGAGCAATGCTCCCTATCGCTCAGGTACCATCTCCTGTTCCACTCTCTTAATCTCTTCCAACACCCATTTCTCATAATATCTCTTCCCAGCGTCGGTGCGCAGAGCCAGTCTTTTCTTCGGATTCATCAGATTTGCCAACACCGCACGCTTGAGCAACCTCTTCAACGGGATAACGCTGAAAATCGGGTTTTCAGGTACTGGTTCTTCTCCATCCATCATTTCAAGCGTCGGCGTGGAGAGCGCCTTGCTTTTACCCACCAGATTCTCCCGTCTGGAAGCCATAATCCTCTCTTCCTTTTCAACATCCAAATGCACCATCTCCCGTGTTATGTCAAAATTCGCCTGTTTTCCAAACGCCAGCACTTTCTTTGCTAGCTCGTCGTTGATCGGCACCTTACACACATCCTCCTGGGATAGAATAGCCAAAAACCGGTCACCCCAGCGTGACTCGTCACGCATCCTAACGCGTTTGACATCTCGACGAATCCGTTTCATTATGTGTTTCATGAGGATATAATACGTCTTGACGTTGACTTCTTGGAAGAGTTGACCGAAAGTGCGGATGACGATGAAGGCAGCTGAGTAGTCGTATTCGCGTAGAAATGCTGTGAGCGCAGAGTTGAGAATGACTGTGTCGACAATGGAGACCGGATGGGGTACTGAGACTTGGGATTGATACACTTCCAACATTTCGAAGAATAATTGGCGAAGGGGAATGATTGGACCCGTCTCTCCTTTCGGCACCCGAATCTCGTCAGGCCAAAGGGCTCTGGCTTTAAACAGAGAGCCGAAAGTGAAAACATCAGGGACAACGCTGGAGTTTTTTGCCCTCAATGCTTGCAGCATCGCGTAAACCAAAAACGCCTGATCCAAATGCCGCTCCCTGATTTCTCCAGAGATGAGAATATTGAATAGAGCAGCGCTGGGCTCGACCCTGTTCTGGCGCATGATCTGAAGAACTGAGTTGATGGCGTCGTTGTCCCAGGTGTTTGTGTCCCTGATAGCCGTCATGAGCGCCACGTACGGGAGTTGAGGAGGAAGTTCAGAGCGATGACCCAACACATCCTCGTTGAACCGCTCCAACGACTCTAGCGCGTCCTTCAACTTGTCGTTCCGGACTTGAAGGTCGACGAGTTTGGATAACAAGAGTTTTCCAGGTGTATAGTTCCCACTTTTCATTTCTATGAACTTTTCTATGACGTCCAACACGACATTATGGGGTGCACCGAGGTCTAGCATGAGTTGGAGAGTTTGAAGAAGATCGTCTTCCATGAACAGGGTGTTGGTGAAAAGGTCTTCGAAAGCAGTTAACAGCTCTATTTCGTCCTTGGGGGATACTGCTACTGACACCGCCAACATTTGTGCGTTCAATTTCATAGATGGGACGATCCCGTTTCTGAGCATACGCCTGTACACCGAGTCGGCTGCGTCGAACAGTTTGTGTTCGATGAGCTGGGGAATGAGAGACTCGTAAGCCCTATTTGGGACAGAAACGGACTTCAAGACGGAATCTAGCTTGCGGTGTACGAGGTAGCTGATTTTTTCTGGTTTTGAACCATCGCTGACCATGTTCTGAAGAGCATGGGAAAGACGTTTGATTTTGACCGGGCCAGGTTTGGGTAAGGAGCGAGTACCGGAGTAAGTACGCGTCCATGTAATTATGCTTCCGTTTGGAAACGATTTTGGACGAGAGAGCAGCAGACGGAGAGCCAGGAGCATCTCATTGCTGGAGGTGATGATGGAAAATATGTTCAACTTATTTGTAACAATTTGTCGTTCTCATACAAGCATTATAGAAAGGATATCATAAGTCCAAAATCGTGAAAAGTTCATAATCAAAATTAACACGAGCATCCTTGATGGTCGTTCGCAGTTTCGTGAACTCCAACAACTTGAACACCTCCAGGCATACCGCCCCTTCCTCCATCCGTTCTATGAACACCTCCTACATTCGTATCCCACATCTCCGGAGTCTCCAATATCTTCTTAACCAACTCTCTAAACGTTTCCTCAACACCAACCGCAGTCTTCGCTGAGGACTCGACAAAGAGAGAGTCCATTTTCTTCGCATAAGCTTCCCCTTCAGCCGTAGACACTTGTCGCGAGTATTCCTTGTCGACTTTATTCCCGACTAGGATCTTCACAACGGGTGTAGAGATGTATGTGTCTAGCTCGGCATACCACCTCGTAAGGGAGTCGAATGTCTCCCGGGAGGTAACGTCATAGACTATAGTGCAGTCATTAGGATGGAAAAATAGAACTAGTAGACAAGACTCACCGACAATAACACCCTGAGCTCCACGGTAGTATGACGACGTAATGGTTCTGAACCGCTCCTGTCCTGCAGTATCCTAGAAGATTGTGATTGTTGAATGGCAACATGACCCATGCCGAATGAAACCCACCCATATACTAAGCTTGACTCTGCGCCCGTTTACTTCCATCTTGTGCACCTAATTGACTGTGTAAGTAAGCATCCGAACACGAGAGAAAGGAAAAACGGAAAAAGTCGTCTAAGAATCTGTAACTTACTCTAAAGTCTACCCCAATTGTCGCACTTGCTTCGTCCTCAGGTAACCATTGCTCATCTGAGAAACGAAGTAGAAGACTGCTCTTGCCCACGGAAGCATTCCCGATGAGGAGGAGTTTAACGTTGACGGGTTGTTGGGCCGGGACTGGTGGCATGAGGCGTTATAGTGGGTGTTGACGAAAGAGGCGGCAGGATGGAGGTGTGGATGAGACTAACCGCATATGGGAGTCGCGCGCTTCGTGCTTACATTCATGTTGCCACTTCAGGAAGCTCAAACTGGATTTGCCATTTATTGGCTATGTTATTTCATCAAGAATACTGCCACAGGGGGAAAGCCTTCGACGAGAACTTGGATGGTGGAAGGGGATGAATCGCTTGGACAAGAGAGAAAGAAAGTTTGGTCCATTGGTTCTACGCGGAGTACAGAACTGTATAGGATTGTCGCTTTTCTTTCTTTTCAACACACAATTACATCGCCATGCGCAGGCGAACAAAGCTTCGATGTTTCATGTCAAGCTCCGAGTCAAAGATAACAACCAAAGATCCCAAACACGCGCGGTTCTAACAAGACAACAATAAGGCAATGCCCGTCGACTCCTCGATACTTGGGAACACGCGGATCACAGAGATTTATGAGCGTTATTGGTGATACGTTGGCGATGAATCCCGCCTTTTTCATCAAGTGCTCGGAGAAGAAGAAGGCAGTGCTCTACATATCAGAGATGCAGTTTTAGCGCATGTATCAACCGCTGAAGCAATGGTCCTGATCAAAACTCAGCGCTTCGCTCATCGGTATGGCTATGCCCCTTTCACCGTGGATTGACAAGGCTAAGTCCTGTGCCAAGGCCAAGGCAAGCGTCCTGATACTTAACGAGTGCTCATTTCTAGCCCTAACTATATGCCGCGCCAATCTAACGCGGAATCCAAAAGATAGATCAATACTTGATACGCTCCATGTGGATTCCAGCGACTGGAAATGATAAAGATCGATCTGGTGGCGCAGATTTACCAGCGCATCAATGCATATTTATCAAAACGCGTTGGCTATGATTCACTTCGCTGGTTCGTCGATCCGACGATCATCATGTTGGTAAGTATATGACCATAACGTTGGTTTTCACAAAGATGCTTGAACAGCACTAACGAATCACACAAGTTATACATATCGTCTAACTACAATACGTTTGTGCTGAGGATACGTTAATCATCAATTCTTCGAAGAAGGCGATGTCCAACCTATGGCCGGGATCAAAATTTTATGATCTTTGACTCTTTGTGTCGCCAGGCACTATAGTATTACCTCCTGGAATTCGCTGTGTTTGCTGATTAACTCTTGTAAGTAAGAAATAATCCAATAATTACGGGTGTATATAAAGAACACACGGGGATTTAAGGCGCTTTGAAGATCCTGGGTGCCACCCAGCTTGAACCATGCTGACGCACAGTCAATCATTTTTCGTTGAAGTGTTTATCCAGGCATTACTCTATGGGATATACCTCGCAACGCTCATCCAATGCTTCCGATGGCTCATATTCACTGATGAAGGCTGGAAACCACGAGAGAAGATAAATTCCGTTATGACGATGGCAACTATCTTCTTTTTTTTAACATCCACAACCAACCTTGCGACCACACTGGTTTACGAGCTCGATGTGAAGCGTGGGCACTTGTACGTGTACGAAAATGGAACAGTGATGATACAGGTATGCTAGTGTCTACCTTGATGGTATTTGAACAGGGGTTAAATGTAATGCTGCAGAACATATCCGAGCTACTTGGAATTATATCGATCGACTGTGTCCTTGTGAGTACTTGCCTAGTAGTAGTGGTAGCTTGACCTCACAAAATACCTGAAAGATATACCGCTGTTGGATCGTGTATGCAAAATCATTGCGCGCCATATGTGTGCCAGTCATATTTTGGCTTGCATCCGTGGCTTGCATGGTTTTGTTTGCATACTATACAGGGCTGTACTACAAACGCCAAACACTCAGTCCCGAAATCGCTCAGCTATCAGAGAGGGCCTTAGTCGGTCTTTACACTTGCAACATTGCGACCACGATTTACACAACAAGTATGAAATTTTTACTTAGTGGTGACTCCAGCTCTTATACATCGGATTAGCTGCGATCATCTACCGAGTTTTGCGCACAAGGAAAACTAGTGGCGGCAGTCCCAAACGATTAAATTATGTCATGCGCATTTTGGCGGACTCTGGGATTCTATATACTTCTATGATCACCTTCGCTCTAGTTGGAAGGTTGCTCGCTTCATGGCATGATCCTGATTGGATAGAGATACTCATAGCGGACATTTCAGATGTAATTGTAAGTCTCCGAATGATTCAATTCCGGTATTTTTTGACATCTCTGGCAGAGTTTCTCTACGGCTGGCATCACATTCAACCTGATACTCATCCGAGTCTACCATGTGCGAGTCGAGTCACGGGACAGCTTGGCAGACTCGATAAATGTTTCTGGGGAGAAAATTCTGTCAGGAATGCAGTTCAATAATCCCCAAATTACAGCATCATCTGAAATGTCGTCCTTCAACGCGCGGGATGAGGCGATCGGTGAAATACAAGAGCACCGTAGAAGCAGTGATGGATTGCACGAGAACTGAAATTGGTCTCTGAAGCGAGTTATAAGCAACGCAGCCTGTTTTTGCATTGGGTTCGTTTATTGATTGTATTTTTTGTTCTCTTCGAGTCGCAAGATCTTGATCTTGATCACGTCACTTGGATCTTTATCGATTATCCTTGCTATCTCTTACTATTTATTCGCTTTTGTTCCATCTACTATCCAGAGACTCGGCGAACTACTAGTACTTTCAAGTATCGAGAGAATTTCTTTCGTGAATTATATTTATATAGTGACAGCCCGGACTTGCCTAGACTATATAAGACTCAGGAGCATATCTTCGCATCCAACCACCTGGGAGAAGAAAGCAGACCTCATCCAACCACCTTGATAAGGTAATGAGGCAGTGAAATTTCAGCCAGAAACTATCGGGGAAAACGGCAAAGGACTGAAAAGCAATGATGAAATCATCGTGTTTGCGGCTGTGCAATCTAGGTTGTAGCACTGTCACAGAAAGGAAGAGGCTAAAATCAACAAGCGTAAGTAAGTACTTGGACACTAGATGACGTCATGATGTTCACCTCAGTCACTTCATTCAGCCTCCAAACGGGTCCGACTGCAAATTCTGATGGATACCAAGTTCCCTTGTCTTCCCTACAACTCCTGCCTCTACTACAGTCCCACGAGTTCCACAGCCTGCCAGCTGGCTTCGGATATCAACACGAAATCTCAGAAACTTCCAACACGACCGCTTTTGACACGAGGGTCGATGCCTTCGATGCTGTGTGGTATGCGGCAAGGAAGCGGCCGATGGACCACATCCAGACGTGCAACGGGCACATGTTACAGGAAAAATTGAACGTAAATTGGTAAGAGATTGTTTTCTATTGTAACTGCAGTGAACAATAGTCAATTCCGCGTAGTGGGCCTTACTGAAGAACACCGGCTTTGTTCCTTCTTTCGCTAAAAGCGTGGAGCACGAGCCGCGAAACGGCATCAATTTATGTGATGGGCATCATAGCGACTTCGATGGCCACATATCGCTTTTTCATACGATGGGCTCCCTCGGTGAGCCTCAATTGTGAAATGATGGCAGTCTTTTCCTACTATCAACAGGATCGCGTCTTCGTATTCGTCAACTTTTCCCAGACTCAAGACCTGGAGCAATTTCATGGGAAAACGGTCAAGCTTGATCCAAACCACAACCACAGCCCGTTTCCTGCTCCATTCCTGATCCAGGAGATGCGTACAAGGGGATTTCACCCTTGGTGCACTGACCGACCAATCCTTCGTCCACTATATCCCACTTATATTCCTGACAACGGTGGAGGCGGCGGAGTGGCAGGTTTTCGAGGTGGAAGTGATACCGAAGTCGGTTTTGGTGGGAGTGGCGGCATGGCGGGACCGGGTGGAAGTGGTGGAGCGGCGAGTTCTAGTAGCGGACTCCCATCCACAGGAATAAACCAGCAATATCTTGTTCTCAGCAATCCTTTTCAGGATCCAGAACTGCTCGAATCCATGCGCCGTCAGTGACAACAGCTCCCGAATTGGAAATCTGCAACAGTCGAAGGATTGACCTGGGAAGGGACAGCGGAAGAGAACGCTACTTAAACAACTGTATAGTCGCCTACAGGAAGTTCGTCTCCACAGGAAGCTTGACGCAAAGCGTGTAAACCTTTTATACAATAGAAAACAATTCAAGCCTGTTTGAAGGCTGCATCAGGAAAAACCCCAGAACAACTCTGGGGAACGTCATTCACGGCCAGCGTTGGTCGATAAACTGACGGCGGAATGTCAGCAGCTGGTAATTGAACAAGTTGTAGATCGGTAATGGCCGTGGGAGAGAGGTGTCGACTCCTGTAAGCTGGAGGGCATTTCCCCAATGCATCCCAAATCTCCAAAAGCGTCCTTGCAGCTTGCGTGAGTTGGATTTGTACCATTGTACGAGGTTAGGTTCATTTGCATCCAGCCAGCGCCATGGCCGAACGGTTGCAAACACCCACATACACCAAGAAATACACCATTACCATAGGCTCAAGCTCAAGGGCTGTTATGTCGGGCGAACACTCGCCGTTGCCCTCGCCGCGACACCCTGTTCTCCCACACACCCGGGCAGTGCCAGTGCACCGTCTGACTTGCAAAAAAAAACTGTGAACGTTTTAGGGCTCGGCTCGGCTCGGCTGGCATCGGGGCAGGCGAAATACTATTATTCACATGTGACACCGGCAAGTCATATCTATAGGCAGAAGGACGCATACACCGTCTTTTCTTTCTCTCTTCTTTGTCACGCATATAGTGAGTTTTTACACTGGCCTGTTGCTGTTGTTATAGTGCAGGTGCTAATTCTCATTTCAATCTCAGCTCAGAACACGCCTCCATTGAACAGAGTCAGCGATGACGAAACGACCATACTCTGATGTCTCAGACGACATGATGAATGTGATCAACATACTTACCGCTCTCAACACGCCTCAAAGTACACAGACTGCGGAGCAAATCCGTCACTTGATACCTGACGTCTTGAGTCATGGTGTCGGAGGACAGCGTGGAATTACTAGGCCCGCGGGAGAATTTACTGTCGACGAAATTGTCCGGAGTTTCGGGTTAGATTACAACATCTATCCATTTAACACGGGGAAGCATGTATGGACGATTGAGGATTCGGAACTCGATTTTACGATGACCCCCCACTTTAGTATGTTGCCATTCCTTCCTTTAATAGTACGATAAACTTATCATTTGGTGATAGAATCACTGATGAGTAATTATGGCAGGAATTTCGATCGTTCGAGTGAGGCTGCATGTAGAACTGGTCTCGATTTAATGCTCAACGAATGTTTAACCGTAATGGTGAGTTTGAAGAACTTTTTGTCGGGGATAATTGGTGATAAGCCTTCAATGTTTAGAAAGGCAACTATGATCCCACAGTTGCGTCAGCTAGGGACCGTCAACGGACCCCTACCCCTTTTGACGATCTCCGTATTTACAGCGAAGTCGCCTTTAATCACAAAATTCTTCCTCTGTCAACCTCTCCGACAAGAGTTAGTGGTCGACTAGACTACGGAATAGGTCGTATCCTCAACCCTGCCGGTGGGGCTGAAACACAGCGCCGCCGCCGCTTCCAATGTTTCCTCGCTGTTGTCGAGGCTAAACCTGATCATGCCGTTGGCCTAGGTGTCCCCCAATTACTCACATATCTCGCCTGCCTTCGTCAGTCTCGGCTGGAACGTAAACGGACTGACGCCTCAGTCTACGGTGTTTCTTCTGATGGATACCAATATCTCTTCGTAACCATCACGCATGCCGGCATAGTCAAGATGAGCGACATCTTTAATATCGTTCACGGCAAAGAATTGAAGGTGCTAGGGTGGTTGAAATACATTCTGGAGGAAACAACAGCAATGAGTCCTACAGAAAAGAAGAGTGGTGGATCGGACAAGAACGATGAAGAGGATCTTAATGACCTTGATTGACTCTGACGATCATTGAAGAGAAAGCATCGGGACGTTCCACTCCAGATGTGGGCTACCTCGGATGGTTTAATTGGCATAAGGTTATTTAATGTAATTGGGAACAAGGGCATATCATCGCCTAGAATAGATTTCAGAGTTCTCAGTTCCGAGGGTCAAAGTAGCGATATTAAGGCTCACCATTGGAGCCAGACAATGGGATCGAGGGTTGCTGCGTGTCCTGTGAATGTGACTGCTGCCGCATAGGCCCGACACCTGCTTGATTTGCTGTCCTTTGGAGCGGCAGGTTTGAAATTGCTGGGCGTTGTCATGAATGAACCCATGCCTTGGAATTGTCCTCTGAGACAGCGCCTAGAAGCCCACCAGCATGCTTGCCGTGACGGAGCAGATGTCACTGAAAGTTATCGGTTACAGCCAGATCTACCACGAGTTAATGACAGCGGGTCCACAAATTCCAAGCTAATAGCGTCCAGTGGGAGCAGGGAATTCAGTTTTTGCCGATCATATCTGTACAACATTGACTTGAATCAACAATCGCTATCGTACTGAACATGACATACCTTCCTTCAAAACCGACATAAAGTTCAGGTTTAGGACTCCTAATGACCCCGGGGTATGTAATACTATCGACTGGAGGTTCCCGTTTCATTGGGATTGTGCAGACTTTGCCTCGAAAAGGCCAAGGCTTGTTTTTTTGATTGGCTTTATTTACACACGGTTACTTCGCGAACACGCGAGTTGTTACATGTTTAAACTCATTCAACATGGCAAGGCAGCGTACTCGAAATGTCTCCAACAACGATCAGAACGTGTTATGCTACCCTCAGAAAGGTCTTCCTGCCCTGCCACTTGAGCTGCTTTTGCTGGTCGTGTCGCATATGAAAGTTCCTGCTATCCCCCGGTACGGAGAATGTTTAACGTGGAACCAGGAACGCGAAAGAAGAGAGAGTCTACGCGTACTCTGTCAGCTTTGTCGCTCCTTGCGTGCAGATCTCCTCCCGGTCCTATGGGAAAGACTAGAAGCATGCACTCTCCGTCGCCCAGCTCATTTTATGATTACCCCCCGCGCAATTGCCCAGATCCTGGGGCAAGAGGTTGTTGGGCAGCTCAATTTAATGATTAATTTGACCCTACCTTATGCTTCATACGTCAGGTACAGTCTCTCACACGACGACGATCCAACCCCTTCTCACGTAAATTTAGAGTTGTCAACGTGGCAATCCAACCGAAGTTTTCGCCCACAGCACTGCCCAAGCTCGCACGCGCCATGACACTAATGCCGAATCTCCACACAGTCCAAATAATCTGCAAAGAAAACATGCACAAACGGTGTAAAACTGATCGGTTCAAAAAGCGTTCGAAAAATGTGTTTATCCTTCAGTGAGGCGCGCCAGTTTGCCACATCAAGCCACAAGCATTTTGTCGTCCTTCCCCGAGGTTGTCGAGGTTTACATAAACCAATCAGTCTGGGCATCAGAATTTCGCCAGTTCCTTCAAGCCGTTGCCTTGCACTGTCGTAAAGTAGAATGCTTTGGGTGGTGCTCGACGTATCAAAATAATTATGTATCAATGGATATAGGTGTGTTCATAACACTCAACAGTTTTTCGACTCTCTTACAATGTGTAGTGCCGCAAACACTTCCAAATCTGCGCAGGTTGGAATGCCAGTTGAAATCACATATCGTGAGTAAGGTTTTACACTTCCCTACTTTCAAGTTTTCAAAACAATCGGGTGGATAGAATGGACTTGTGGACCCAGCAACATTTAAGAACCTCGAAAAGTTTACATTGATTGTTGACGGCCGATTAAGGGACGCATCAGCAAATGAATTTCTGGCAATAAACATCCGAGTCGCTCGAAAGGCGCTTGCAGGATCTTCCGCACCCAATAAATACCTTGTCGTCTACAACGATCAGACCCGAGTCGAAAGTTTTGATGCTCTCTAGCCTACTGTTTCCAACTGGCAGTAATGGTACATAGTTGTTCGAACTGTCGTTCTTTGTTTTTTATGTGACTAGTACCACTGCAACCTTTCAATGTTTCAATTGCAAAAGAAGTGAAGTGCGTCAGGAATTTATTGATTTATGCATTATACGGGTCTAATACACGCTATTTATGCGTTAAGTAAGGACGGTGATGCCGACAAGTGGTATTTTCATCTGATGGTTTATCAGATCTAGTGCGTAGTTTGGACGGTCTTTAAGAGCGACAATCGATCAATGCAACTATTTTACAATCAACAGATGACCGACTTCACAACGGAATATATATGCATTGGTACAGCGGCAGTTGCTCACGTTACCGAACACGATCGCAGAGCACACGACTAAGGTAGGGGCCACCAGGAACCGGCTACCTTATGTAAGCAAAAATCGTGCTCAATGTCAAGCTCAATAACATTCACAACATGTCACCTTTTTGCAATTCAGCAACTAGGGATGCTAGAGAGGATGTAGTCCTTCAATGCTATGGTTTTTCTTTCCAAAAATTTGGGCCCAAAACTTAGGTATATCCCAAAAAGATTTTCCTTCGAAGTATGTTCCAAATGCTCTAAATACACGATTGACAATAAGAGAGAGAAAGTTGAAATTTCGATCGAGCATATTTTGCCGCTTATGTAATGACAACATGTGATTTATAGGGGCAAGGCTAGCTGCCAAAAAATGCAAAAAACCAGTCAAAAAGTGTGTCAGCGTCACTGAAACTTATGGGAGAGAACGTAAAGCATGCCCTTGACAACGTCCCAGATGTCCTGGGTCCAAATCTGTCCAAATTCGTGAGCCTTCTTTTCCATGTCAACTATTTTTAGCTAATCTTATCAATCAGTTATGCAAATTGAGCTGCCCGATTTATTAGCACATGGACATAATTTGAACGGCCTGGGCAAACTGAAAATATCACGCCGTCATCAAACCTTGCCTCCGGAGATGGCTACAAAACTGAAAAAGAGCACGAAAAGAAGTATGGCACACCAGCCCAGTAACAGATAGCTTTTTATAAATTAAATTATAATATTTTCAGCCCAAATTCTCAACCAAAACCTTTAAAGCCCATATTTTGCCGCTCTTGGCGCTTATATAAGCATATTACATAAGGTGGCCGGTTCTTGGTGGCCCCTACCTTACTGATAAATGAAATTATACCTGTGCAATACTTGAGTCAGTGTGGTCAGACGTGTACCCCGATCAGCTCACCGTGACAGCAAGTGAGGTATAGCAGACAACTGGGGACCATATCTAGCTGCATTGTCATATAGCTCGAACAATGGAATCGCGAGGAGCTTCATATTTTTAGGTACGGCGAGAACTTCTGTTTATGGTATCAGAATGGATGCCATAATTGGTGTCAAGGGTAGTGACGAATGGGAGAATTGACGCACTTCTCTCCGGCATCTGGACCAGGAACAATTTTTTGCATTCTTTAGGTTTAGTGATGTGAGCGGGGATGAAGGGGTACTAAATTTTATGAATCGATAGCGTTCGTATATGCGCGGTACCTTTCAAACACGAGACTCACCATAAACGTTTCAAAATTTGGCCTCCACCACTGGGCTAGGCAATCTCCAATTTCCCACTCATTGTCAACGCCATGCGTGGAGTCGAATTGTCGAGAATCCATAGGTGGGGCTAGTCGTTCATCCAGCCGGCGTTTGAGGCCTTCGTTTTCGTCTTCACCTGGTTTGAGATAGTCACCCGGTCTGTCAAATGACGAGGAGTGAGAGTATGCGCCATTAACGAGGATGAGGAAATGAATGCGCGGTGCACGTGAACAAGTTACCGCATCCCACGGTTTCCACAGGGGTACAAAGGGGAGTTAAAAGGAGGGTAATGAACCTTACAGTTTGAAAAATGCATTGGCGATTTGGAGCATGAGGATGTGAGGATGACCGTGGTCATGGACAACGAGAACTCCTTCGACGGTGCGACGCATGCCGAAGTCTTCATAGTTGTTCTGCAGGCGTTGAAGGCGAGCTGCCACGGACGGGTCTTCTTCTGGCTGAGCTTCCTTCGTGCTTCACACGACTATCATCAGAAACAGATTATTCCGTCGGGTTCGGCCGATTTTTCTTACCTAAAAGTGAAGTTGGAAAGGGGATAACTGTGAGGGTGGATTGAGAAAATATGTGAAGCTGAATGGGGAGGCAACATACAGAGCGATTGTGTTCGACATCGTGGACGTGTAAAGCGTTCAGCGTCGACAGTGTTGAGCTTCGTCGCTGCTCATCACGTGCCTTTACGGCATTCGGTCCGTCGCCGGCCAGGCACCCTTCCATTTTCTGTTTCTTTCCCAAGACCTTCGAGGTATTTATTCCAGATAGGCATGCGCTACTTTTTTACATGGCTAGGTCACCTGTCATCATGTCCTCATGGAAGTCGCCGCCACTGACTCAAGAAACTAGCCCGATCCAAGGCGAGAGAGGAGTGTGTGCAGCAACAGCAGAGACAGGGGCAAGTGGTGGGAACGAAGGAGAATCAGAGGTAATGCCAGGGTGGTCAGAACCAATCGCACTGGGGAGGTCACCGTTGCACAGGGCTGGGTAAGTCATTTTCTGATGGTTCTTCGGCTGTTTGCTGCAGGCGATCCGAAGCTGAGATCGCGCAATCACCGCGTCACTCCCTATTCACTTCTCGAATTCACTTTCATGTATTCATTGGTGCTAATTATGTTCGCCATAGTTTATTACGGCTGTACAGTTATAACCCCTCAAACGAAGTACTTGAGGCCTATGTCGGTTCTCACACCTCTAACAGGATGCCCCAGCCTCATTCCCAAGACACGATCCGGCAGAGCTCGCTAAAGCTGTCTAATATGTCAGTGCCACCTTCATTGGCAATGACCCCGCATCCACCTTCTTCTGCTCATGGGGGCTCGCCGTCGTCTTCTCACACATTTTTGCTCCGATCTCCAGTCCCTCTGTCTCACTCTTTGAGACCCGACATCAGGGGTACAGTCGACGATTCTCAAGAGGTGAAAGCGGGTAGTGAACACCATGCTCCCGAGGATCGGAGGAAAAAGCCTTCAGGTCTCACACTCCTTCGACCGGGGTTCCAGGATGCCTCGTCCAGTGCAATGCCACTGAGCGCTACCCGAACACCTGTTTCTGATGCATCCAAAAACGCATCCCGAATGAGTTACGCTGCATCAGCTGCCACGAGTCAAATACCGGAAATTAACATCTTCGACGACGATGATCGGAAAGGCGAGGCCGAAACAAGCTCGAACGTGCCTGCTGACGATGTCACCGACGAACGTGGAGAAGGGGTGCACGATCCAGCTAACGCCGACAAAAGCGAACGTTCGACTGTGGTTGCGTTGACGACCCCTACACTTGGCTCGAGTCGTAATAGCCCAGTAGCTGACTTCTACTCTTCACACGACCCCACAGGAGCAAGCGTCGACGATCACGCACGTTCCATTGGTAGAACTGGTGCGTTGGATGGAGAACCCCGTATTTCCAGACGGGGTACGGATGAAATGGAAAGGACGGAACGAACGCCGCTGTTAGTCAAACCTTCTACTCTTGCTCCCCACATTTTTTACGATGGTCAACCGACTCGCGGAGCGTCCCGGGTATCTTCTTCCGTGGGCGAACGAAGATTCGCAAAATTGAGAAGACTCGGAGCCAACCCGGTTTATTTTTACGTAACCAAAAAGGTGCGAAACGTCAAAGAAACGCTTGCAAAAACGCTTTCCGTCCAATCGCCTCGGGATACTGCAATCACAGCGGTGAGAGCTATACCAGCCGTTTTGTTGGGTTGCTTGTTGAATGTACTTGATGCGGTTTCTTGTAAGTTTTTCTCGAGGAACCAAAAATACATGTGCTGATCGACTATAGATGGAATGATCATCTTCCCATCAACCGGCGTATTTTCAGGCCTGGGGCCAATGGGCGTGTCCATGTTCTTTTTAACAACGATTATATCTCAACTCGTGTACTCGGGTGGTAGCAGTTTTGCGGGCGCCAACGGCAGCATGATGATCGAAGTGGTGCCGTTCTTCCATATCATGGCAAACAGCATTGCCGATCAAATAGGAGAGAAAAACGAAAGAGAAATTCTGGCAACAACTCTGGTCGCGTATGCGTTCAGCTCGATTCTGACTGGTGCGCGTTCTTTCTTTCCTCGTGTCATATAATTGATAAGTGGGGGTATGGTTGTCGTAGGCTTGGCATTTCTGCTACTCGGGGTGCTTAAACTTGGCGTCATCGTCGGTTTTTTCCCAAGGCATATTTTGGTCGGGTGAGTGCAACTTTTCGTTATGTGTGTGTCCATTCTCATGCCGTCCGATTTCGGTAGGTGTATTGGTGGCGTAGGCGTGTTCTTAATAGTTACAGGGTACTGATCCGTTTCTAATTTTTCGTTAACCCACGATGTATTAATACTCTAATGCAGGTTCACAGTCAGTCTTCGACTAGATGACGGCTCATTCTCAGAGGCACCGGGGGAAACAATTCGCTACATGTTCAAGGACATGCATTCCATCTCGTTATGGCTTGTGCCTCTCACGCTCGCTGTGCTTCTGAGAGTCATTACATCTCGTTGGCACCATCAATTGATCTTTCCTATCTGTACGTTTCTGTGCTTCGACTTCTATCACTGTTCGGTGTCCTTATTTATCTACAGATTTTATCATTATCCCACTTGTATTTTACATCGTAGTGCTGGCGGCACGACTTGACCTTGGTGATTTGAGAAGAGCAGGTTGGTTGTTTGATGTGGGGGTTGGGTCGGAGGTCGCATGGTATCAGTTTTATTCGTACTTAGGTCAGTGGTGTCTCAAAAATTCCCTTCGTCTTAATGTTGCGCTGATGCACACGGCTAGATTTTGGAAAGGTGTATTTTGCTCCATTGTGGAAAACATTACCCACGCAATTCGCATTGTGCGTTTTACAGTGCAAAAATCGCCATTTTACTGACCGCATATATAGACTATTTTTCAATATCCTGCATCCGCCGTTAAACGTTCCTGCTTTGTGTAAGTCCTAGATTCTCCGGCTCTTCTCCATGTTGATACTGACATCTTCCAGCTGTTTCATTAAATGAAGATGTCGACACCAACAAAGAACTTGTGGCTCACGGTTTCTCAAATTTGTTCGCTGGGCTAGCTGGGACGGTGTAAGTCGCTTCTCCGATCACACTCGTTCCCTCAGTGACAGTCCCATTCAGACCCAATTATCTCGTGTATATTAATACTCTGTTGTATGTCTGTTAGTATATGCGCGATCGTTCATCCTGATCATCGAACAGGTTCTATCGCGTGGGAGGAAATAACCGCATTGGCGGTTTTATGCTAGCACTTGCTACGTTCGGCCTTCTCATCATGGGCACACAACCGATTGCGTACCTGCGTGAGCAATCCTATTTTTTCTTCCAAAATATACATATTAATGGCTGCAAAGCCGTCATGGTTGTCGGTGCCCTGATCTTCGTCCTTGGAATTGACCTCGTGAAGGAAGCGTTGTGGGACACGAGACATCGTACCAGCACGTACGCACAATTTTCTCATCTCTAAAAAAGTCACGAAGTTGAGCCACTCAATCCAGAACCGAGTATTTAACGATCCTTAGTATCATGGTCACCATGACTGTATGGGACTTTGTCGTCGGTGTACTCCTTGGCATCGTTGTATGCTGTAAGTTGGCGTAAATCACATTGACTTTTTCGCTCTCTGAATGACACGACAGGTTTCTTCTTCGTTGTTCAGAGCTCCCAGAGAAGGAGCATCCGCGTCATACAAACGGGGGACACGGCTATGTCCTCTGTTCGCCGACCAAGCCTACAAAGAGAGTATATTCGGGAAGTTTCTAAGCAGACTACAATTATAAAATTGCAGGGTTGGTTCTTTCTCCACTATATGCACGCCACTATTTAGCTCCTAGCTCAGGTTTTCTTTTCTTTGGCACCATTGCTCAAGTCGAGGAGGCAATACGCGACCTTATCGAGGCTCCGTCATGGAAACATAATCCTATACGTTACCTTGTTGTTGATTTATCTCTTGTTCCGGGGGTTGATATGTCCTCCGCCGAATGTTTCGTCCGTTTCCAGCGCCTTCTTTACGACAAAGGTATCAGTTTGGTCTTTTGTGGCATTGAAGCGGAATCTCCTGTTGGAAAAGCGTTGAGAAGCGTCGACCTTCTTGGAGCGCAAGGCGTCGAGCTTTTCTCGACTCTGAATGATGCTATGGAATGTGGGTAGCTATCTATGCGCGATTTTTCGATCATACTTACGCTATCATAGGGACCGAAAATGAGTATTTACGCACTTGGTATAACTCCCAGAAACCAACTGCAACGGCGTACAGTGCGTCTTCTATCTGGAAGAGTAACATGCAGTTTGCTTGACGATATTTACAGCCATTCCCAATAATAAACTACACGATACGGAAATTAGTTCTCTGGCGCG
Organism: Amanita muscaria Koide BX008; assembly: GCA_000827485.1. Lineage (NCBI taxonomy): Eukaryota > Fungi > Basidiomycota > Agaricomycetes > Agaricales > Amanitaceae > Amanita > Amanita muscaria. The sequence continues at coordinate 76,719 of KN818326.1, forward strand.
AACCCCACGCAATATCCAACTGCGTGACGCAGCGACAAAAACCCTGGCATACGGTTGGCTTTTCTCACCAGTCCTTTATTGATAATTCTCACGCAAAGCGACATTACAGAAGCTGAACATAACAAACACGACTTTTTTGAAGAGCCATTCGTGACGCTGAGCAAGATTTTCTCGACATTTGGAGACCTCAGCTACAGCGAACTCTACCCTCTCAAGTCATACCTAGAACGCTTGGTTTTGGCGCCAGGTCATAGCCTTTGGAGGCAAGGCGAACCGCCAGATGGGCTATATATCGTGGAATCTGGTGTTCTGAGGGCAACATACGATTTCGCCGAGAGAACACAAAATATGGAGGAAACAATGTTCCCCGGAACTTTGGCGGGAGAATTATCTGGACTGTCAGAAACGCCGAGAAATGCAACCGTAGTCGTCGAACGACAGGCTGTGTTGTGGAAGCTCTCGTCTGAGAATCTACGCCGCCTGAAGAAGGAGGAGCCCGGTCTTGCCGCTGCATTTACCGATCTTGTACTAAAATGTAAGTGATCGATCTATACCCAATGTTGAATTCTAGCTGACGTCATTACAAAGCCGCCAAAGTAGATTATGATATCTTGCTGGGTGCCTTGGCGTCGAGACAATGACGAATTCCGTTGTGTTGGAAAAAGCAGTGTAACGAACAAATGTATTAACGAAATATATATGGGTATTGCGTCATGCCACGATGGCAACATGGTGTGTGGTTCAGAGAGCGAAAAGAAGAATGAGAGATTTGCGGAAGAAAAACAAACGTTTGCATTGGCAAGCAGTGCCGTAGTCTGAGTTCATATCTCACGGTCAATGAGGGTGAGAGGCAGATCTGACGTTCATAGAATTGAGTTTTCTTCGCACCATGACCGGGATCTCCACCCACTAACTCTAAGTACCAACCAATCACTCTTTCGCACTTCTGATTATCAGTCCAATCAACGCGGAAGGGTCCATCAAAGTTTGCGTACCTTTCTGGACTGTCTATAAATAGTCCAGGGCAAGCTTGGGCAAATACCATAACATCAACCTTAAATCCCTTTTCGCACTTGCCAGCATCTAGTAGGTAAACGAGACTTGTTTGTGAATATGTAACTAACGACTGTATAGAGTGATATTATTATGTCCATTGATAACCTCCCTCTGGAAATCACACAGGACATATTTACCTTGTGCTGCAGACGGGTCGTTATCAGGATTCCACGACTGAAAGGCTACATGCCGAGGAACATAACAACACAAGAGACCATTTCGCTGGTTTGTTCAAAGTGGCGGAAAATTGCCCTTAGCACTAGCGAGCTGTGGAACTCTGCGAGGGTGATGTTCTGCGCCTTTCAAGGAGTTGACCTAGACCATGCGTTGGAAAATGTACGAGCGTGGCTTGATCGTGCGGGGACGTCTTCAATATCCTTATCTATTATCGCTTTTGGAGCCGAGGAGCCGCATGTTCGCAAGATTAGACAAGCCCTACTCTCTTACCAGATCCAGCGCCTTGATCTTCAATCTATCGGCGCTTTCCTTGTTCCCAGCGACACTTCCTGTCACTTGAAGAGCCTGTCCTTGACGTATGAATTGTCGGAGCCAGGGAGAGTGAAGCGCGTGGAGTTCCCCAATCTCCCCTCTCTGCCCTCCTTGAAGGTCCTGCGACTCTTCTTCCACCCTTATGACTTTACGGATCACAGAAATCTTTACACGATACCCTGGCATCAATTGAGCATTTTTGACAATAGCCACACTTATTGGCCATCTCGGATATGTCTGCATATTTTGCGGCAATGCCAATCCCTCGTTCAATGCACGTTTTGGATGCTCGTGACGCAAGAGCAGGTGCAATCTGAGGTAGAGGACGACATCATTTTACCCAACCTGGAAATCCTTAGCCTGAACTTTGACTGGAGAGGTAGCGTTGACCATATCCTTAGGCGATTGATCCTCCCCAACATCAAGTCACTGGACTTAATATCAAGAGGCTCAAAAATAAAAATTCCCCTCGACCCGACAGTAATCGAACTGATGGCACGCCGGTCTGGATTCAAGCGTTTAACCACCTTCGCAATGCCCAACACGAGTAACCCAGTGAGGATCGGCTCATTGCTCCGATACATGCCCGTCTTGCAAAGCATCGAACTTTGTGGTCCGGTGACATTTGATGAACGCACGTTTCACGATTTATCATTGGGAATTATTGGGCCGCACTTGGAGGAAATACAGTTCAAGGGACTGAACGAGGTCGAGATTGTGCTAATGTTGAGAGCAATCCGAGAGCGGCATGTTTATGCAATGGCGCCAGGTCCATCACATATCAAACCCTTCAAATCCGTCGTCCTTTATTGCTCCCGTGACAGCGATGTCAAAACTCTTGGCAAAGAAGCTGAACGGTGCAGCGAGGAACTACAAACCCGAGTAACAGTTGTCTCCTCGGTGGTATTTTGAACAAACAGGTAGTCGTACTGGAAGGGAGATATAGGGAGGAAGGTATTTTTGCACTGGATTGTTTCGTTGTCAGATGTCTAAAGGAATAATGTGCACAATAGCAAGAAATTGTTGAGCTTGCAATTGCAACTTTGGTTAATAAAGGGAGAAGTTGGTTTATGGAGAAACTATGCGACGGAATAGATCGCAATTCGGCCCCTAAGGCGGAGAATGTACGTCGTCGATCAAGTCCATCTCAACACCAACCATTGATAATCAACGGATGTCTCAAAATTGGCCCGTTTGATTCCATAATCACATGCGTCACATAAGTATAACGTCAACTTGAAACCCCGTTGACTTGCCCTTTTCGCTCTTGCCTTCCAGAGTTCCAGTATGTGAAAAAACTTGTTCGTGAGGATTTGACTGACTACTTCTAGGAGCGACATGTCTATCGATGATCTCCCTCTGGAAATCATACAGAACATCTTCACCTTGTGCTGCAGTAGACCAGTCGTTATCAGAATACCAAATGATACAGACCACCAATGGCAATGGAGGAACACAACAACACAAGTGATCATTTTTCTAGTCTGTTCAAAGTGGCGGATAATTGCCATTAGCACTAGCGAGCTGTGGAACACTGTAACGGTGGTGTTCTGGGCTTCTCCGGATATTGACTTAGACCACGGGTTGGAAAATGTACAAGCGTGGCTTAATCGTGCGGGGACGTCTTCAATATCCTTATCAATTCGCGTTCGCACAGTCTTGGAGGAGCCGGTTGTTCACAAGATTAGGCAATCTCTACTCTCTTACC